>JANRGW010018741.1:0-21344 GCA_024733675.1 Psilopsiagon aymara | reverse complement strand
TAGTGAGCATTGACTGAAATTCCTACTGCCATCCCATTGCTTTCAGCAGACTGCCTTGAAAAACTAAGCTGCTGGGTTTTTTTTATATAACCTGGTGGAAATACATAGCCAAAGGAAGTGATCAAGACACTCAGCTGGGTAGTTCGTAAGCCCCGTACGTTTATGCAGTATTACTCAGGCAGTGATTTACTGCTCTAATCACCTCACTCTGTCTGGCTGCCTTAGGTGGGGAGGAGGTGATGCCTGCCACACCCTGACTTAGGTATATATTGAGCTACAGGAACTGCAAGGTTACTTGTTAACCTCAGGAACAGTAATACATGCTGTACAACTTGACTCACGTATAAAGTTTAGAGGTGGGGCCCATCGCAGCACGGAGCCTCATTAATCTGAGTCAGAAGCTGGAGAAGAAGGGAGAGTACGATAGAATGGGCAAGCACTGAAAGGACAGCAGCATCTGTTCAAAGTGGAGCTAAAAATGATGGCCCAAACACAGAGACCAAGGAATGTACCATGGCTGGTTGTCACGTTAGTAGCCCTGGGGCATTGTTTAGCACAAGGTATGCAGCAGAGGCTGTTGTATCGTCATCTTCTGCAGGAGAGTCAGCAGCAACAAGTTCAAAGGGACTTCTACCTGAGACAGGTAATTTGTTCATTTTCCTTTCCTTGCCTGCTTCCTTCTTTCCCTTTGTTTTTAAATGAGCTAATTTGATAACAAGTTTACATTGCTTAATATAAAAGTAATAAGAAGGCTAATCTTCTTGTGTCTCAAAGTACTTTGCTAACAATAGTGTATAAAGAGAAGTTTCTTATAAATTGCTGTTTACTTGAGAACAATCAGCCTGAGCTCCTGAGCACTTAAAAGCACATCTTTGTGTGGAATCAATTTCTCAGTACTGCGAACACTGTTTCAAAAGCTAAGCGCCCACGTATTCCACAGATGTTGTTTTTGAGACAGCATAAATAGAAAAACAAAAAGCTGCATAGATATTTTCCAAATGCACTTGGATGTATTTTTAAAATGAATGATTCATTCTCCTCTCCAAAAAACAATTTTCACTAAAGATATTTTATATGCATTAGAACCTATATTTTCCTTAGTCATGCTGTTTAGTGTACTTCAGGCACTGTTTCTTCAGAAGCTGTGTATATTGGCTCCCTGTTGTTCAGTGAATATATGCACCCTTTTAAAAATGTAGCTGAAAAATTTCAAGTGCCTCTTCTAAATTCAGTCCTTGCTCTCACTGGAGTCAGAACCAAACTGACTCATGATATTAGTATCCTGCATGCTTATTTTCTTTTGATTTTCATCCCACATGTAAAGAAGGTGAAGATGCCACTAGCAACTGTTGTTTAAATGGCAATAAATCAATATTCTTTTGGAGAACTGCTCTGGGAGAGGTGATTTTTTTTCCCCCTCTGGTAGTTACATGATTGATAAATTCACTACTTACTGCTCAAACCACTGGAACATGATTTGAGACATCATCCCACAAACCCTTTGCTCTTCAAATTAGTCCCATCAGTCTCAGTGGTGCAATTGCTAGGAGAAGAGATTTATGGCTTAAAAGTTCAAGTGTCACTTGTTTTCTGAATATCATTGGAGCTCGCCCTTGACTGTGAGGTAGAGGGGAGGTATAAGTATAGTGCAGAAATACATTGCCAGAGGCAGGAACCTGGGAGGTGTTGGCTTCGTGGGGAGCACAGTTTCTTCCCTGCTTCTGTACAACCTCTAATCTTCCTTGCACCGGCACCACACCAGCTTAGTGACTAGTGGAAAGGAGCTAAGGAATAGAAGGGATAAACTCATGTCCATCTATTTTTGCTGTGGTTGGTGTGCCAGGATGCTGAGCTGAGAAGCGCACACCAATTTTTTAATTGTCCTGTATATGGAAAGGCTTTATGCCTGGGAGGAATTCCTTGTACTTCCCTTGTCCATACCAAGCAAGAACTTGGTTTTAGCAGATTATTACTACCTCCCTGGTATAGGCTAACAAACTTTATGTCTCTTGATTCATTTATAATGCTCCTCTGTTTCAGCTCCCAATTTAAATCCAACTTTGATCTGACAGGCTGTGCTCCCACTCCTGTGCCCTCAATAGCTGAACATTCTTCTCATGCTTCCTGGGTCTCTGGGGCAAGCCTGTACTCAGGAATGAGACCGCTGTATGTTATGTTGTATCACCTAGCTCTGTTTTAGCATGGCTTTTTATAGCTTTACATAGATTTACTGTGGAAGTCGTGATGAATTCATGTAAAAGATATCTCATTAGAAGTATTTCCAAGGATCACACTGTAGTTAAATTAAGATTTAATATAACCACTAGCTACTATGTGAGATTTCCATAAGTTCTTCTTTGAGAACACTGTAGTGTGAATCTGAATTCAGATCTTTTTCTGTGCTTTAAAAGATGTATTCTACACCTTTGTACCCAGCCACAGGAAATACATTCTTCTCAGAGGTTAGACTCAAAATGATGAAATCCCCACTACCACAAAGAGTAGAACACAGGGTTCAGATGAAATTTCTTCAGCTCCACTCATTTCTGTTCACTGCATTAAAAATTTAAACAACAATATGGGCTTAGAAGAGCTTTCAAAGAAATGTACACCCCCACTTCTCCTTAGAAATCGCAAACAATTTCAACATACACTTTCCATAACCTGTAAAACTTCCTTTCCTCCAGCACTCACTATTGTTTTTTCTCTCTGCTTACTGTCTAGGAATGCAGCCTTGGATTTTATCGTGAGAATAAAGGATATTTTACCGGACGCTGTGTCCCCTGTAACTGCAATGGAAATTCAAATAGATGTCAAGATGGTACTGGAAAATGCATTGTAAGTAACTACTAGCATTCAAGAAATTAACTGGGAAAAGAGGAAAAGAAACCTTATGGCAGTATGGACTATACAGCGTTGGTAAATTCTAATCAAATAAGGATAAATAGTCCTTGCATATCTATATCTAGATATAGATCTAGTACAGGTCTCTATATCTTGTACTGTTAATGAGCACACACTTACATGTACATTAATTTAACTGTGGGTGGTTAGAATAATTCACGTCCTTGTTTTTGTTTCTTTCTCTTGCCACTTTTATTAGTTCATGGTATACAAAGTCACCAAACTAGTGCATATGTAAGTGGTTTCAGCTATTTATAGTAAATATGTGTCTTATCCTGGCATATGCCATCTTTCATTTTATACATATATACCAGGGTTTGCCAATGCTGACAACCACCACATTCATGCATAGCATAGCCTTTGAAAAACCTCATTTAATCAGCATAGGTAAATCTTCACTAATCTTAATCTAGAGCCAGATGGACTAAAAAATGTACTGCAATAAATAAGATGAGCAGAAGGGGGTAAAAGTTAGAGTAATTAGAAAAATTTCAGCAGTTGCAGAAGATACAGTGGTGCAGATTTTGCTCCCTGGCACACGGCATTAAGCCCAAAGCAACCTCATTGGAGTAAATCACCCCTTGTAGCAACGAAAGTGTGACATTTGGCCGACTGTGCTTCTCCAGTTTATATCCTTGCTGCTGCTTTGAACAGTTTGTTCTGAAAAATCCCACTTAAAAACTTTTCACTAATATTTCACTTGCTGTGTAAACAAGAACCATGCCAACACCTTTCATGGTCTGTCTTCTCTGTTATTTCTTCCTTGTTCATGCTGCATCCGTTCTGCCTGCGGTGCATTCCTGTGCGTGATGTCATTCCCCTGACTTTGTCTCAACCAACCCTCTTGCTCCAACAAAAACTATAAAACGATGCAGCACATTCTGGGGGATGACTTACAGGCGGCTGCTTTGGAAAGGCAGGGCAGGCCATGACAGGAAAGTGCTGCAGCAGAGCTATAAAGACGAGGAGGTTTTACTTCAGATGGAAAATTGTAAGGGAAAAGAAAATAAAAATACAAATTTCACTTTTACCTCAGGAAGTATGTGATTTAGGTTTCTCTTTATCCCCTCCTTCTCACAGCTGGATTAACTTTCCGATAGATACAGCTATATCAACACTTGACCCTCAGACAAAATTTAGTGCATTCAAAGTCATCCAGAATAATGTGGTAAAAAGCGACAGCTCAGAGGGCCCATTATTTCCACCATGAGCCTCCACTTCATAATGAGGAAGTTTGTCTCTCTGTAGAAGAGCCATATTGCAAATACCTATAGTGGCACAGAGAAAACACGGAGGCTTACTTCCCAATGTGGAGTTGTCGAGTTTCATACACAAAGCGTAACGCCTGCTCACCTCACTTGGCGTCCTTCTTCCTGCTCCTTGCCGAGAGCACAGCGTCTTCACGTGCCAGCTTCTCTCCAGAGGTAGCCTCCAGAGAAGGCTTTCCTTGTGAGACCCTTTCCTTGTGGCAGTAGTGCAATGCTCCCCAGTTCTGGCTATACCTAGCCCATTGTATGCAGATGGAAAGAGAGGAATGCAGTGCTGCGCTGCTAACAGTGGAGGAGAACAGAGTGCAGGAGGAGGTGGAGAAGACAGAACTGGTTCTCATGTGTAGGGAAAAGCTGACCTTTTGCCATTAATGAGGCTTTGTGTCCTTGTGCTCCCTGCCCTTCCTCCTGAAACACAGGCTCTCTCAGCAGCAGAACAGTGCTGAGACTTGTCCATCCCATGACATGCCGTTCCATGTCACCTAACCCCATGTTCATAGGTGTTTCTGTTGAGGCCCTAACACACTCTACTCTGGCTTTCTTGGACCATATGTGTGCATATGAAATCAGCTGAGAGATTTCCCCTCAGAGACTGCAATACTTCATGGTTTGGAGATGCCATGACTTTAGAGGTGACTCCGGCACTGTGAAACTTGAAGGAAGACCCAAGAGCTGCTGCTCTGGTTTAATTCCACTGTGACTTGAGAGTTCCAGCCCTTACATGCCATGTAGCTAGAAGAACAGCATGGCACATTTAGAGTGGCTTATATGTGAAATATCTGAAACTTTCTTTGCAGTTATGGAATTAGTTCAGTTTCTTTGGATAAAGTGAGCAAAACAAAAACCAGCAGATAGACTTAGGGATGGGAGGGTGCATCAAGAGGAAACAAACACAAATATTTTTAAGTACTTCTCTTTTACTCTTTTTGCAGTTTAATTTTTTCTTCAGGATTATAAATATTGTCAGCAATTATACAAAAACAGTCTGAATTTTCCATGAGATTTTTTGCAGGAAAATATGCACCAGCATTTGGAAAGGCTGCATTTTAAAATGTTTCCTTTTACAAACATAGTATAGTCTCTTCATGTAACTTTATCTTCCCTAGTTAAATGTCCCATATGGGAACTGGAGCATTTCCTGTTCTTTCCCAGGTGAACCACAAATTTAGTTCTTTAAACGAAATAAAAACAAATTAGGGTTACAAAGTGCAAGAGGCTGAGGGAAGCACTGTTGATGTGGTTGAGACAATGTGAGTGTGAAGTAATGTGGAGGAGAATGGAGTATAAGAAGAGATGGAAGAGATAGAACTGTTTCTCATGTGCAGGGAAAAATGCCCCTCTGATGGAAGTCACAGTATCAGGGCCTTACCATAGCCCTAAGACACTAAGGTCCCTTAAATGGCAGAATAATTTGCCTAGTGACTGCTTCCAGACGATTTCCCATTCTCTTTTCACCTTTTACATTATTGGTACACCTTCACCTCTGTGGAACATTGGATCAGTTGGTTGGACAACAGCTGTAGAACTTGGGAGTGTGAATATCTCTTGAGTGTGGATATCTCTTGAGCGTGGATCACACAGAATTTTTATGGTTGCCCCAAATTGTAATTGAACTTCTATTTTAAATTAGCATCACTTTAGGTAATGCAAAAGCAACTTGCTTATTCTGTCCCCCTAATGTATAAATGTGCATGAAAATAAGGCAGCACCAGGAATGTTTCTAAAATACAATACAATACCCAGCAATTTTATAATGGAAAAAATGGTTTTTCATTATTTATTCCAGTTACTCCAGGTAGATACAAATGACATAGACTAGAGAAAGCACATGAAATTAAACTCTGATCTTAATCTACTGAAAGATATACTTTTTATATTTACTTCGTGGGATTTTTTTAAGGATGTACTTGGGCTCAATTAATTGCATGCTTTTAAATGATACCTGCCTTCTAATTAAGATGCAAATTTAAAGTTCAATTTAAACCTAGTGATTTTTAACTGAAATATCAAGATAGTGCATTAATGAAATGTTCCTTAACAAACTATGCATCTGATTGAATTTCTTTTAAAATATGTTTAGTGCTGCTTATTTATCTATTGCTTTTTCACAATAGTGAGTGAATTGTGATTTCTACAATTACAGAATGACTAGAACCAATCTATTCTGTCTGGGAAGGCAGTTTGGCAATAAATGCTTGATTATGTGGAAGGGAAAGATCATATCCTCTGAATAGATTAGCTATATATATTTTAATAATAGTAAAGCCATATTGAGTGATAAAGCACTGTTAACTGTCTGGCTTGTTTTGAAGAACTGTCAATATAATACTGCTGGGGAGAAATGTGAGCGCTGCAAAGACGGTTATTTTGGAGATGCCACTCAAGGTTCCTGCCGGGTGTGTCCTTGCCCCTATACAAACAGGTACAGTAGAATGTCATAAGAAATCATGCAGGGGAGGGGAAAAAAGAAAAACAAATACAAATAACAACCCAAGCCCCAAATGCTGCTACCACAGGAAGATAGTGACTCTTTTCTGTACTTTCATATTGTCCAACACAGTGGGGCATCAGACCCCTTTGAGGCATGTCAGACCAGCAGTAACTTGATGGTCTGTCTCATGGCATTATCTTTCTAATAAGGTGAGTATTCCAATTCAGTTCCTGAGCCATAAGGACATGCTGCTCATCACCTGTGGGAGCCCCAGGCAGTTACAGTGGCTTATGTACAAAAACATTAGTAATTCATTCATAGTGAAAAATATAGGATGAGAGTCTTTATGCTTACTGGGCATATCCAGAATCTTCCTTGTTTGCTGAAAGGCAAGGTGTAAGTTATCTTTAGTCTCAGGTTTAACACCATTACTCTGGCTATGAGATAAATGACAATAGTGAAATAAGCCTTTTATATGAATTCAGAAAATTTAGTAAGACACAAAAATAATATAAAAACATGAAAGCTCTTAAGCATATATCTAATTCCTGAAAGAGTATGGTTGCCCTTGAGGTGGAAGCTCCATTTGAAGTGCAAATGTACTGAGCTAAAAAAACATTCCTTGGACCTAATAAGGTTGCCAGGCTTTTGAAATTGGGCTGTAAATTGACAAATTTTACTGAACCATGAAGTGTGTTGAATAAAAACATATATTTAAAAAAAACCCCAAAACAACAAATTAGTGTATAAATTGCTAAAGGCATCACATAATATTTGCCAGGTGCATTAGCAAACACCAAGTAGCCTTAAGAGATTTACGCTACCAGACAATAGACAGGTTATTCATTTATCAGAGAACTCTAATAGATCTGATTTTGACAGCATTGGCCTCTTCTGCAGGTGCTTGCCTGAGGCTGACTGAACATACTTTTAGTCATCTTTTCTTTTAAGAGTGCTGAAATACCTATAGAGACAGTAAACCTGTGCAGTTTCGTAGTTGCGCATTAGGGTGGTAAATACCATTTCTGACATAGGAAATGCACCCCACCTGCCATTATTTGGGTTAACAATTTTCCACCTAGTCAAATTAGATGTAATAATTTGTGCAGACATCTGTCTTTCATACACAGACTTGCTTTATCCAACTTTCAGAGATTAACAAACGGAAACAGCAAACATGGCCATCCTTGCTTCACCCTCTGCCTCTCTTTCTCAAATAGTGGCCATAAACCTAATTTTTCTCCCAGAGAAATTTAAATCTAGATGAGTCTGCTGGAAAGAGCAGATAAAAGTATTCATTGTATTAATCAGACATATGCTAGAGCTCCCCTAAATGATGCACAGCTATATTTTGCCTTGGTTAAAAAAAACCAAAACAATCAAAACCAAACCCCAAGCAATATCAGCTACATAAAATATCCTCTACTGTTTCCATCTATGAAAAATAAATAAATAAAAAAGAAGTTATCCAAACAGGAGGACATGTTGTCTCACACAGGCTATTGATTCTTGCCCTAGCAAGATAAAATAGCTACCCAGACTTGTTTTATTTTACAACATCACTATTCGGGTTTTCTTTAGGCATTCCTTTGAGCGGTGAGCTATTATGCTCAATCTAGAGGGTCAGGAAACAATTATTTTTTAAGTCTAAGGAAAGAATTTCAATGAAAAATATGAAACAGCATAGAATTAATCACAACATTTTATCTAGAGGCTATTAAATTAGCTGAGAAGTAATTCGGTGGGATAAAAACTTTTTAATCTGAAAATCATTTAACTGAGCTTAGCCTCTAGAGAGTAAAATCTATTTGATGACTTGGTCACAATAATATTCTTGCTTCTTCTCAAAGATTTGCAACTGGCTGTGTGGCAAATGGTGAAGAAATCCAGTGTCTGTGCAAAGAAGGCTATACTGGAGTTCGCTGTGAACGGTAAGTGACTTGATTCTCTTATGCTTCAAGACTGTTACTTTTGATATCTAAGCTTCAGGTTATAGACAAGTTTTCTCTTCCAGACCTAGCTTTGTGATGTACCTCAGCTGCTTGCTCATCATGGCCCTTTGATCCCGTATTGCCACCTCTATCAGTCTTACAACAGAGTGACTTTTAGGATTATTATCTAGCCATCTGAGCAGTGTATTTTACCTATAAAATATTTTCTCACACTCAGGCTGCTTTGCTAGCAGGTGGCAGAGGAGGGATCACCCATCACTAGGGTGATAATGTCATTCAGTGCCATTGCTGTTAGAAATCTCAGCATGTGCTTGCAGGATGATCCTCCTTAGTATGTGTTTTCTGGTGGGATCACAAACCAGAATGGTGTGATTTGCTGGGTTAAGCCTTGTCAAATTCTGTGTGTGTGTATGCATCTGTGTGTTTTGTGGTTTTTTTCAGACTAAGTGAATTATTCCTATATGAGCATTGGGGGAGTTCTTCTATTTATAGAAAAAAATCTGCAGTACTTGGAAAGATATTTTTAGCATAGTGCGGAAGATACTGTAAACCAAAAATAAACCCTTTTTGTGTAAGACATGAAATCAAAAGTTCTTGAAAGTTTCTTCAGGAGAATAACTGGGGGGGGGTGTGTGGGGTGTGTGTTGGTTTGTCATAGGAAAGTATATTTCACAAAAGTAGCTCAACTCCTTAATAAAAATTACTTGTATCTCTTTATCTAGCTGTGCTCCAGGATATTTTGGAAATCCACAGAAATATGGAGGCTACTGTCAGAAATGTAATTGTAATAATAATGGACAGCTGGCTAGCTGTGACCACCTGACAGGAGGTATGTAAGACCTTGTGAAAATGGAAGTGAGTGTTATTTTCTCTCTGGGAGGTAAAGAAGGAAGGTACTTATCTGAGTTGAACGGAAGGAAAGATTTAGGCTTGTAAGAAATGTAGACCAATTTTAACAAAATTTAAGATTTTCTAAAACATAACATTGTGCTTGTTCTGAGTCATTGAATTCACCTTTGTAAGCTATATTATTGTTTATTTTCCCTTCATTAATATTAGCGATTTAATTTCGTTTTTCTGTTTCATGGATATGTTTTTAAATGCGTTGTGGTTTTTCTGCTGACATGGTTAAGTCATATCTTGCCAGTCTGCATTATGGACTTAGGAAACTGAGCAGTCTCAACATGCCTTGTTAAAATGTATTTGGGACAGATTAGTGAGATCTTCAGAGTCTGCATCAGGATCTGCCTTTTTAGATATCCAAGCTAAGTGTGTTTATAGTGGAAGTTAGGACCTGACTTAGGAGGCTGTTTTGTAAATCCTCCTATACACCATGCTGCAGTCTAAGACATCCATGATTTTCCCAGAATCAGTCACACATATACTGCCCTACTAGTAAGCTCTTATAAGATTATTATGCCACTGGCATATGTTTGCTTTATCTGTTACAATTCTAAAGGGGCTGTTTTCCTGCATTCTTCACACTGTCTTTACCTCAATTCGTCTTAGTTCCTTGGGATACACATTTCTATTCAGAAGCACATAAGTCACTGCTCCTGAAAAGGACCTTATTCTCCCATATTTCCATTCCCCAATAAAATTACAACTTTCTCTCCCTGTAGGCAGCTTTTCCTCCTCAGATGTCAGTGAAATGTCAAACTAATAACTCCTACTATTTCCACATTCTTAATTTCTCTGCACTGCTGTTCATACTGCATTCTAGTAACTGCAAGGATTACCTTATCTTTCCTTGGTCATAGAAGTTAGAAAACCAGCAAGTATATGTGAACTGCTGTTCACAGCTATTGCAATTTTTTAATAGCTAGTTCTCATTTCATATTTCACCATTGAAGTAATACATCTTTATTGTATTTATACCTGTATGGAACAGATCCAAGCAGTGTTTGATCTTTTCTCATTACTTTCTTCTTGAAGCAAGAGTTTCCTAGGACTAACTAATCTGCAGGGCAAAATTCAACAAGTCTGTTTTCAGTTTGTCTCCAACTATATATTCTGATTAGCCCTCTCTTTCTCTGCATGAGGAATAAAACCCTCTGTGATCATCAGCACAGCATGTTCTAGCAGGTTTCTTGTGCGTGATGTTCGGCACTTGGCCAGACTCTCATTTCACCATTTCTTGGCTGATGTTGTTTGTGCAAAAGCTGTAGTAATAGTTTTCTTTAATTGGTACTTCACAGTGACAGCTGAAACGTGTGTGGCGTTAGCTGAATTACACAACAGCCAAACTGGACGGGTATTTGGATTTCAGAACATTTCCCTCCATTCTCTTACAAATATATTCTTTGTGACTTGTCTCCTTTTGGTGGCAGCGCTCACTTCCAATCCCATTTAGCTTCCTGATGACTTAATGTGCAAGTGCCAAAGGAAATGGCACAGCTATGCAATTGGTTCCATAATGTTTCATGCTGCTGCTAAAGTTCAGGTCCAATTTTATCACTGTAACCTCTCACAGTCTCAAGCTCTTGTTGACTCTTGACAGCAGCAGCCTATACCCTGAGTGCATCCTTTTCTGTCAAAGATATGCACATTTCATTTTGAAGAGGACATGAGAGTTTGGCAGTAGGACTAAGCCTGTAAAAGAGACTTGGCTTCAAGATGGGGAAGATTCTTGTCCTATCTGATGGCATTTTTAGGAGCCAGTTCCCATCCTGACTCCAAGAAATTAGGATCCCAGGATGTCACAATCCCACATGCACCTGGAGAGTCTTAAGTTTCTTATAAAGGGGTTTGTAAAGCAAATAAACTAACTGAATCAGTACACTGGACAGGCAGCCACTTGTGCTAGCTTCTTGGAAAGTCTGATGGCAATGCTTGTTATATACCACTTTTATCTCTGGTCCAAGCTCCACTCCTTGGGTTACATACAGGGCCTCCTTCCACACATGACTGTGGATTTCTCTCAAGCTTGATTAATCCCTTAATCTCACAGGCTGTAACAGGTAGTCCATAAATATTTCCCAGTTCCCTGTGGGTAAGGCATCCTTTGAGGAATCAGAATCTGTGGTTTGAATATGGATGCTAAAGCAAGGGTTTTATTTGAACCTATGTCCTGAGTAAAATGCCTCAATGCTTGTAATATAGTCTTGGCTCCAGTCCTGGTGGTGTTATTCTAGGCAAATTCTAGCAGTACATTCTGCCCACTTGATGTGAGGGAGCCTCTTGCTCCTACCCAAGTAGCATATATTGGTTGGGGTTATAGTCAGTTTTCTCTGAAGGATGAAAAAGGTGTTGATCTCAGCAAGGCATAGGTGGGAGCCGAATGTTTCGGCATGTTCATGCCTTCTGGGAATTTCAGCTTGTTCACAGTGGGTATGGATTTATGAAGTGGCAGCACTGTGTTTTGCATGGCTGCCAACCCCGAAAAGCGAGGGCAAAAATGCAATACTAGTATTTCCATCAGAAAACTTTGCTTACTAATGAGACTCTTGTGATTTCAGAATGTTTCAATAACGAACCAAAAGATGTAGATCCCAATGAAGATTGTGACCGTAAGTAATAAAGTAGAACTGGACTTGGACTGCCTTCTACTGGCTTTGGGTACATACCAATGACTCCTTAAGGGGGACACAGCTTAAAAAGAACTGGAGGTGTCCTGTAATGAACCTTTCAAAAACAAATATTCAATGAAACACTTGGAATAAAATATGAAAGATGTGGTCAATTAGCCAGATGTAAATGGGGCTTCCTCCTTATTTCTGGCTCTGGTCACTCTCCTTAATACTCTGGGCTTTGTTGTTGCATTTGTTGCTCAGGCAGTACTAGTTGACAAGCATCAAAGTGTTTCCATTGCATCTCATTTATTAATATAATCAGTGAAATATTCTCTGCACCAAATACTAATAACAAGTATTGCTTTCATTTGCTCATGTACCGTCCAGCTTGTGATAGCTGTGTAATGACACTGCTGAAGGATTTGAGCACAACAAGTGATGAGCTTCAACTGATTAAGTCTCAGCTGCAAAATGTTCTTGCAAGTAGCCACACACTGGAGCAGATGAGACGTTTGGAAACACGCATCAAGGACTTAAAGGTAGGTACACGTATGCAGAAAAGCAGATTTCAGATTAAGCTGATAAGAGCTGAACCTAGGAACTTCATCTTTTGTCACCTTGCAAGGAAACGTATGTCAGCTCTTGATCTCAGATACCAGATGCTGTCAGCACTGAGCTTCACCTGTTAGAGGACAGTTGTTTCCATGTCATTCTCTGAAAGAGAATCAGTATCAAAGAGAATCAGTATCTCTGCTTTTTCTGAGGCCTGCTCACCTTGAAAGCTGTATCTCCAACATTTCCCTACAGCTCTGTCCTTTTCCAGCACTTGCACCTCTGCATTCCCAAAAATCCTTAACATTCCAATTGCCGATACCAAAATTCATCCTAAATTTTTTTTTTTCTTGGAATAGTAGTTGCTATACTCACAGATAAGAGAGCCCAGCATTTGAGCAGCAACTGGTTAGCCTTCATGTCAGTAATGCTGCTTTCATTTACCTGGATAAAGATTAACCCAGTGAATTTTTGCTTTTGTGTCTCCTGTGTAGCAGTAATTCATTGGATTCTTTTTTTCCTTTCCTTTCAGGGCTTATTGAACAACTACCGTTCTGTTGTACACAACCAGCGTTCAAAGGTAGATGAATTGGAAGCAGAATTCTTTAACCTAAATCATGATGTAAATGCTCTCCAGGAAAAGGTGATTTACCAAATCAATTTAAAAATACACATTTGTTTACTACACATTAGCATGCTGTATATGGATATTTTTAATCTAATAATGTTTTGCTTTTGCTAGGCTGAAATGAACTACAAAGCAGCTGAGATATTATTTAATAATTTTGGCCAAACTCATCAGAAAGGAAAGGATTTGGTTTCACGAATACAAATAGTTGTCAATAATATACAAGGTAAACGCAGTTTTTAACTCCATAACTTGTTTTGGTGTATGGAATCTTTTCAAGTTTCTTTACAATATTCTTAATTAAGCACATATATTTTCTTTGAAAAAAACTTCATCAATCAGAACTTAGACATAACTGTGAAATTCACTCTTCCTATTAGAAATATAATATATAATGTTATTTTAGGAGCCTACCTCCTCTGTGTAGTGAATAGGGATAGAGAGGATTTAGCACAGACACATTTAGAGCTATAAATGACTATCCTGACTTTAGTCTGACTTTAGTCAGGACTCTCACAGGCTCTTTAAAGTTAGAACCTTAAAATTGTTGCTGTGAAGTTGGTGAGTTAGGACAAATTCCAATCCCAATGCCATCTTACTAGCTCCAATTATGTACCATGATATACTTTTCAGCTTAATACAGTTAATGCAAAATGGATCTGCTTCATTGAGGAATTACAGAATAGGCATGTCTTTTTCACAAAAGCGTGTCATTTCTGTCTTTTGCATAGTCTTAAGTGCATCCCCTCTTTGACTTTGACAATACTTTTTTTCAGTGCTCTTGGAACAAGTAACTGGTACAAATGCAGAAGGTAACAACCTACCCTTGGGAGATGCTGCCAAAGAACTGGCCGAAGCTCAACGCATGATGATGGAGATGCGAAACCGCAACTTTGGCCAACTTCAAGCAGAGGCAGAGAAGGAGCGAACAGAAGCTCAGCTGCGTAAGATCTTTTTCTCTTAGCTTCTTACTCTCTAAGAAGATCGATCTGAAATCTGAAGTGTTACTGATTGTTTGGAAGCAGGGAAGCACATTTTGAAGTGTATCCCTGGGATCAGTAGTGGTCGTTAGTCAATAGGAAAGTGGTAGTTCTGGAGGGGATTTCAAGGCACTTTTAGTTTGTTATGGAAGAAACTGAGTTGAGCTGGGGAAGAGACACAGTAGTTCCTTCCTTCATAACTAGGTTTATCTCAGTAAAATTAAGACATAGCTGATCCTAATATACTTGTGGAATGCTTCTGTGTATTATAATATATAGACCATGGTGCATGCAGCTATTTTAGAGGAACTACAGGTATAATTTAACAACAGATTTTCAGAAGCTGCAGAATGGTCGAAGAGCCAGATCATACAAAGATAAGGAAGTTCAGAAGTTCTGGTTGCACTTGTTGTACACCCTTACATATTCTCTGTATGTATTTGACTGGGACATTCAGAAACCTGATTCCTGACATTAGAGACAGCAAGTACCTCAAAGTCACAGGCTTATCTCCTAAGCAGGGGCATATTTGAGGAATGTGAAAGACCTTTACAAGTGGTAGTCATTTCCCCTAATTTTGGAGTTTGATGCCTACCTCAGAAAAACTCTTCTGTATCCTGTCTTGTAGGCAGTGAAATAGGCACTCTTAAGAGTGTGATTCATTTGACCTCTTCTATGATTTTAACTTCTTTGAGGTTGAACACACTCATATCTCTCCAGTGGTTACAGACGAAGCTTTGGTGACTGGCGCAGATGTAGCTATCTACATTGTAGATGAAATTGTTGATGAAATTGTTAGTTACATATAAATCAAAACCAAGTCAGTTTTTGCAGATTTTTATCCTTAATTTAGAAATTGCCAAATAAATGCAATTATTTGTGCTCTGTGTCTGCAACAGCAAACTAGTGAGAATATTTGACCCAGTGAGATGCTGAATAATATCTCTGCTACAGTAACACTTAAATTAGCACTGCAAAGGGTGCTTAGTATTTCACACAACCATAGATTTCTAATCCTAAATGTCAAGCCGCTTTGCAGGAAGTTTGTTCTGGACCACCCTCTGAACAAAAATTTTCTTTCTGGTCCTGTTATTGCAGTACTGGCACATATTAAGAATGAACTACAAAAGTACCACCAAGAAAATCACGGGCTTATTAAAATTGTGAGGGAGTCATTGAATGAATATGAATCAAAAATCACTGACCTTCGTGGAGCTCTGAATGAGGCGACGGGACAAATCAAGCAGGCTGAAAACTTAAACAGAGATAATGGAGTTCTGCTGGAAGACATTAAGGTAATGTCGGGGCTTGGGAGAAGAAAGTTAAACCTCAGGAGATAAAAAGGGCTTTAACCTTGTAAAGCTGAGTAGCACTAATTCTTTAGACTTTCTTCAAGGTCTTTTTCCATCTTTTGATGTATGTATGGCCAGCTATAAATATAGTCTGCTCCCACTTGTGGTCTCTCTTTGTGACTGGGACAGTGTGACCAAGACTAGCTCTGACAAGTGGGAGAGTCACTGCCTAGCACTTCTCTTCAGCTGCCACTAGCCTTATGGTTTTTTCCTATTTGGGATCAAATTCCTGATGTATTTTTTTATAGGAACTTGTTACATAAAGTATTTGGTCTTATCAGTCATGAAAGATGGGAGCAATAATGCATGCAATACTGTTAAAATATTTGGGATTAGTATTCTACAGAACTTTTTCTGAGGTCTCACCAGAAAGGCAACAAGAAACAGCTACGATCCTGAGAGTCCTTGATTTTTAGAGCTGGTGAAGTAGTGCAAGAAATAAGGGTGTGCTGCAGGACTCATTCTTTTAAATTAAATGTGGTTTTGCTACAATATGACACTGGTTTAGCACACTCACATCCATCCAGTTTGGTAACACTGCTTGAACGAAAGACTTTCAACATTCAACTGTCCCTTTTGATATTTAATTGTACCTTCATGTGCACTGACTGTACAATATGATTGGCAAGCAAGTATGCACAGTTGTGTTTAATGATCTGTACAAGTGCATCTGCTAGTGATACACTTATCTGGTAGAGATTGAACAAGTTGCAATGAAAGAAACCCAGCCAAGGAAAGGTAACACATCCTTACCTGCAACACCACTTGTCTGGCTGGGTTTGTGGTATGCCATTGCCATGGATCTACACTGTGGATTGTCACAGGACTGCTTTAGACCAAAGAGCTTCATTCCTCTCACAGCTTTCAAGAGGATAAGGTGGTGAGGTTTCTCACCCCCTTTCTGATAAGATCCCCAGTTGAAGAGTTACTGCAATCATTTCATTTCTGACTTTGAGAGAATGGAAAAGATTAGGATAGTCACCAGGGAGCTGGTTTTGAAGTTTCCAGATTTGAGAGGTCAGACACTTAGATGGTCTGTCCTGACAGTTCATCTCAGTTGACCTTTAGTACTTTTACTTTGAGTCTCATAATTGACCTATTGTAGCCTGGTGCCCAGTGCTATTCTGTGCTACTGCAGACTCCTGAGTTTTCTCACACTTCTAATCAGTGGGATAGCATTAGTCTTTAAACAGTATAGGCATCTGATTAACAGAGCGATAGTACCTTTGGTAAATCCTACTGCAAACTAGATTAGGTAGATATGATTTTCCCTGTCTCTCATTTTTAACCCAGACACATTTTTCCTCAGAAGCGGATTAAGGAGACAAATATACAACAGAATGGTATCTTGGATATTCTAAGCTCTGCCCGATCTTCCCTGACACAAGCTAACAGTGTACTTGGATTACTGCAAAAGAGCAAAGAGGTATAATTAACCTTCCTGTGGTTAGATCCCCCAGTTTCTTGCTGTCACTATAATGGGTAGCATAGTTCAGTGGTTAGAGAAGCTAGTGTAAGAGAAGCTTGTGGAGGGTTGTGATGTGTTTGAGCTGCAGATATCAGAACGTGGGAGAATATCTATAAGAAATACCATTATACGATTATGTTATTCTTGTATTTCTTTCGGGACAGTAGCTTTTAGCCACTGTCAAAGACAGGGTGCTGGGCTAGAAGGGTCTGACTCAGTTTTTACCTAGTGGGCCTGGAAGCATAATGTAATGACTAGCAGTTGTTTCCAGTAATCTTCAGAATAATTTGTAAGGAAATGCTTTTCCCCTTGGTCTTGTCAGGTGCAAGGTATGTGTAACACTGAAGGAGACAAAGACAAAATCAAATGTATATGAATACAAATAAATTTTGTCTATATAAACCCATAGGAATATGAAAGCCTGGCTGCTCAGCTGGATGGAGCAAGGAAGGACATGAATGAAAAGCTGACAAATAGCTCCTTATCAGCAAGCAAAGAATCGTTGGTGGTGAGGGCTGAGGAACATGCCAAATCTTTGCAAGACTTGGCAAAGCAACTGGAAGAGTATGTTGGCATTCCTGTAAATGAGCAATTTTTGTACATAACATCTGTGGTTGCACTGCTCTGTCTGTAACTTCACTTGCTTTGATGACTATTTGCAAAGTTAGAAATTTGATTTCTTTTTCTGTTTCTTCGTGAGGCAGAGATGATTTCTTTCCTTTTTCCCCCTCAAATCAGGCCTTTCTGTATTTTTCCTGACTTTTTCCTTTCCCTGGAAGTGGGGGGCCCCCATTATACAGTTTTATACTACTGCACTAATGCTTCATTAACTTCTTACTAAAGAGAAAATCCTCATGTACAGAGTGGGAAGATGTTTAGAATATCTTTTTTGTAGTGTTATTTCCTTACCTGTATTCAGGGATACTTTTGTTCTATCAATGAATTTGGGCAAATATTTGGAAGAAATGCTATCTTGTCAGTCTTTAGAGATGCTTGTTTAGCATTAGGGAGGAAAAGATTTCTTATGATTTTCTCAGCCTTCAAGGAATCTTCTAGGAAGGCAAAAAACTTATTAACTTAATGTGAATCAAGTATTTCCCTCTCCATTACTTGCCATTACTTATACTTTACCTTGGAATTATGAATGAGGTTTTGGAGACCTTTTGTGGTCATCAGAACAAAATGGAAAAAGTGGTATCCTAATTTATATTTTGTTTTTCCTGTGCAAATTGTTTACATTTTGTCATTAATCCAAGTAGAAACTCTCAAAAAGTGAAACTCAAAAATACCTAACTCAGCTGCAAAAATTCTTGCTTTAAAAAAATGTAGTTTCCAGTGTGATTTTTTCTTTTTTCAACTAAGAAGACACTGTTCTCACAAATACAGGGCAGCTAACACAGGGCAATAGCGTAGCTCATGGGGAGTGGGTAAAAGAGATTTTGTCTGTTGTTTCTAGTTCCTGAGCTGTCATATTGGTTCCTGGGGAAAACACAAGAGGTCTTGCAGTTGCTCCATCTTGTACTCCATATGCCACTCTCCTGTAGGATGCTAGAACAGCCAGAAATGATCTGAAGCTGCAGTTCTCTAAACTGAATTGTATTTAGACGGCTGTGATCGGGGTGACTTATTGACCTTGGTGAATTCTCCCTATCATTTAAAGACTTCTTTGGAGGCCCACAGTAGTGTTTTCCAAATGCAGGAGCTTATACTCTCATTCTGAAGAATCTTGAAGAATCATATTGGTCTGCCTCCAGGACTGATACTTTTCTCAGAATGAAATTACAGATCTAACTGAACTGTATGCAGCGCTTCTGTGTATTATTTTCTGTATTGGCATTACTTTGAAAGTACTGAGTTCAGACCTATTTGGAATACTTTTTGAAGTCCACAGTCTTTGCAGAATACTGAATTTTTCACTCTGTATCCCACAGAATAAAGAACAGTGCCAGGAAGGATGAGTTGATAGGCTGTGCTGTGGAAGCTTCTACTGCCTATGACAGTATTATTAATGCCATCAAAGTGGCAGAGGAAGCCGCCAAAAAAGCTGGGAATGCTGCTGACTCAGCTTTATCAGTAAGTATCCGTAAGTGGCCAAATGAGGTAAACTTGTTACAACTAGATATTACTCTTTTTCTTTTGATTCAGCACTAAAGATACTAAAGCACTAGTTAATGCCTTTCTGATGAGGCTGTCCATATAAATACTAATTGTTCCTTTCAGTGCAAAATAGAGCTCTGCATAAGGCAAGCCCTGTAATCACTGAAGGTGATTTCAGGTATTCACTTTTACCTTGCACTAGTAATACCCACAATCTCTTCAACAGAGGAGTAGCATTTTAACAGCCGAGTGCTATTAATTTCTTCCTAATACTCCAAAATCAGAAGTTTGTTAAAGACCAAGGTTGTATTACGCTTGAATTAATCCTAACAATTGTTGATAAAGGTGGTGTTCTTCAGGTGAAAACTCTACTCTTATGTAGTTGCTTTTTTAAGATGGATTGGGCTCTCCCTTTTATTCTTTAAATGTTAGTATATTTCTTAAAGCAACCTTACAGTACCATGTTTCTCTTTATTATTAGACTGTGAAGAGAGAAGACCTATCAGGAAAAGCTGCAAGGTTAAAAACTGAAAGCACTACACTCTTGAATCAAGCACAGGAGACTGAAAAGACATTGAAAGGTACAAAGAAAGAAAGTGACAGTAAAAATATTGGCACCACATCAGAAGCTTTCACTGAACTATGAATTTTCACAGTTCAGAAAAGCTCTGCAGCACATATTGACCCAGAAGAGGCTGGTTATGATGAGACATCTTGTCATGGTTATTTACAATGGTAAAGAGGCAAGAAAATAGATTTCCTACATCTGCTTATGCTATACACCTTTGCAGTACCCCTGCCCAGCAAATCTTTGCCTTATTTTTTTTTACCAGCGCATTAAATACTCTGTAGCAAGAAAAGCTATGGAAAAGTGCTGGCTGGTGCTGTGGCATCACCTGTCCAGCAGAAAGGTGGTATTTTGGTTTAAAATTCATGCAGGTTTTTCACTGTTTTTCAGCCATTGGTCCAACCCTTGAAGACATAAAGCAAAGACTTGATGTCACTGATGGGAAGACGAATACACTGCAAGTTGATCTTGTTACTCTTCAAAATAATCTCAATGGGATAAATAGAGGTTAGTTATTTACTGATCACATCTGTTTGCCTCTTTCATCTATTACGATAAGAATCTGCGCATGCATTTGTGTGTGTGTTTCAGATGACATCGAGAGCATCATCACTGGTGCAAAGAATATGGTAAAAAGTGCCGAGGATGTCACAACCAATGTATTGGATGAACTGGTCCCAATTCAAGAAGATGTGGAAAAAATTAAGAGTACATATGGAAGCACACAGAGCGCTGGCTTCAATAAAGCATTGATGGAGGCAAACAATTCAGGTACTGCAAGTGCTACCTGGGACCTGCCAAGTCACTGTTAGGTGAACATGGTCAGTTTTGCAGCAGAAATTTTAGGCATCCAAAATTGAAGCACGTAGCGTAAGCTAGTATTCTGAACTTTCTTTATTAACAGTAGAAAGGGACAGGTAGAGCAGAACGTGATTAAGGCCATTCTGTGGAACGTGTTAAAAGATTGCTGGTCTCTAAAGATTTGGAGGACAGTTATTAGCAGGGTGTTCCAGGCTTTAGTACTAGGTCCAATCGTTTTTAACATCTTAATGATCTGGATAGTGGGGCAGAGTGTGCCCTCAGCAAATTTGCTGGTTACACAAAACTGTGAGGTATTGATGATACATTAGAGGGCCATGCTGCCATCCAGACAGGTTGCAGAAATAGGCTGACAGGAACCTCATGAACTTCAAAAAGGAGAAGTCCTGTACCAGAGGAGAAAACCCCCAGTGCACCAGTGTATGCTAGGGGTGGCTAAGCTGGAAAGCAGCTCTGCAGTGAAGGAATTGTGGGTCCTGGTGGACACCAAGTTGAATATGAGCCTGCAATGTGCCCTTGCTGAAAAGGCTGAAACACAGGAGATTCCTTCTGAACCTCATAGAATCATAGAATCATAGAATAGTTAGGGTTAGAAAGGACCTTAAGATCATCTAGTTGCAACCCCCCTGCCATGGGCAGGGACACCTCCCACTAAACCAGGCCACCCAAGGCTGTGTCCAACCCGGCCTTGAACACCACCAGGGATGGAGCATTTGCAACTTCCCTGGGCAACCCATTCCAGTGCCTCACCACCCTTACAGTAAAGAGCTTCCTCCTTATAGCCAATCTACACTTCCCCTGTTTAAGTTTGAA
>JANRGW010018739.1:0-16131 GCA_024733675.1 Psilopsiagon aymara | reverse complement strand
AAGGGTGGTGAGGCACTGGAATGGGTTGCCCAGGGAAGTTGTGAATGCTCCATTGCTGGTGGTGTTCAAGGCCAGGTGGGACAGAGCCTTGGGTGATATGGTTTAATGGGAGCTGTCCCTGCCCATGGCAGGGGGTTGGAACTAGATGATCTTAAGTTCCTTTCCAACCCCAACTATTCTATGATAAGCTTGCCTAGAAGTTTGACAACACCAAGGGACATACCTTTTTCTTAATCCTGGTTACAAAAGTAATCAAATTTTACAGGAAAACACTGCGTTATACACACATGAGAAACTCACATAAAAATATTTTCTACTTCAATTCTTTGTGCTTGAAGCACAAAGGCACACTTGAATATACAGTTTGCTAGCACTCACTGTTTGAGTTATGTGTATTAGCACACACCTGCCCTCACATGAACAAAGATGAGTTTCAGTGCTTGCAAGACAAAAAGCTACACATTTGTATTGAACATAATAGCAAAATAATTTGCATCTGACAAGAAGCAGAGTATATTCAGTTAAAAAAAAACAAACACTTAATCTATTTGCAGTCTAACAAATAAACAATTGTCCTTTTGTAGTCTGCTGTGTGGAGAGTGAGCAATCTGAAGAGGAAGTTCATTCTTCTGTTTTGTCCGTACCAGGTTAATGTCTTCATGTTTTTTCCCAATTTCTTTTTTTCTACACTTTTGTCACAGCAATATTAAGCGTCAGATTTAGTTACTGACATCTGCCGGAACAAGGCTTCCTTCTATGCAAATGCTGCTGTGCCACATCAGGCCCTGCCACAGTCATTGTCTGCTGTAAATATGTAAGCCCTAATATTTTCATTTAAAAAAAATCAGTGGAAGTTGAACTTCCATTGTTATCCTACAGCTGTCAAGATAAACCACCTCTGCCTTACCTGAGCCTGCAAAACAGACTGTACATTTCTTCCATGATGCTTCATTCTCAAGAAATAATATATTTGTAACCTGCATGTGAAATGCTGGCAAGATTGTGTGTGTGGTTTGAAATTATTGATTTATGAAGAAAAATAATCAGTTTTGCAAGGAAAACTTTGCAAAGAGACCTAAAAGAATCAATTCATCCACAGACCTTAATTTAAAGTTAGTAACACTGACTACGTTCTGACCTATTTCAGGTGTGTGAGCAAGTGATGTACCAACCCTTTCACAGTAATTCCACTTCCACATTCAAAGCCCATCCTGCTGCTCAGCATGGAGAGGTTCCAGTCATGTAGACTGCATGGAGATGTGTACTGCTGGGGTAGCAGCTACTGAGGAGACGGCATCTCTGCCCAGACAGGTATGCAGCGCCTTTCTTCCTGGGACAGCACGGACATGCTGCTGACACAAAGGTGTCAGGAAGCACCACAGGAACATGGGAAGTTTGCCTGTGGCATTGCCAGCTGTTAACAAGTATGTTCATGTACTTTGCCTGTAAAATCCGGAAATATGCTGCAACTCCTAACAGTGACTGCTGGAGGCCTCCTGCTTTCACTTAGCCCGGACCTAGGAAGAGACAAAGCACCAACACAGCGGGTGACACAGGGAGGTTGGTAACACAAAGCTGAGCACCTGAGTGGCCTGGGAAAGGAATCATGTCTCAGAGCAACTACCAAGGGTGAGGCAGGCCAGCACAGATCGCACGTGGTGGCACACCAGCCAAGTGAGGAGCCATCTCCAGGGGAGATCTTTCCAAGACCTCCCATGACTCCCAGAGGGTTTAGGTAGCCACCACCAAATAGGACTGACAGTCCTGTGGAGCAAGGTGCTGATGCCAGCCACAACAGCTGCCACTGGAGAGGTCAACAGAGAAAAACAGGCAACTTTTTCCAAGCAGAAATACTCTCCAGAAAGATATACTGCTTATCAGAGGCTCATATCAGGGATGTCACCAAGAGACTACCAAGCCTCATACAGCCCACTGACTATTGCCTGTGGCTGCTGTTTCCCATGGGCACCAGCGATATTCCTCAGTATCCTGATCAGATACCCTGTCTGTATCAAGGATTACAGAGCCCTGGGATTGGTGGTAAGGGACTATGGAGCACAGGTAGTTTTCTCATCAGCCCTCCCTGTCAAAGGGAAGGGGTTTGAAAGGACCCCTCACATCTGGTAAATCAATAAATAGCTATAGAACTTGTGCCATGGCCAGGGGTTCAGCTACTTAGGCATGGGACTCACTTTGAGAAACCTGGGCTGATGGGGGCTGATGAGATCCATCTGTCAGAGAAGACGAAAAACATCTTCAGTCACAGGCTTGTCAAGCTGGCAAAGAGGAATTTAAACTAAAGTTGCCAGGGGAGAGGATCCTCAATCAATCTCACTCTTAACAGTTTGATGTCAGTGCCAACAAGAGATGCCCAGAGCCTGGAGATGGATTGCCAGTTAGCAGGAAAGTACCTGAAGAGCAGTACAAAGGAATTCCAGACACTACAGATAGTAAGTCAGCTTTACTTTTTAACCATTGGTTTTAATTACAACAATTCCAATTTACTGAGTTTCCTCCTCCCTTTGGTTCTTCATCCTCCCACCAGTATTTTAGGTCTCACTGAAGATAGCAAGGCATTCATTTCATAAAAATCTTCAACACAGTTTCTACATAATGGTCATCTGGTGGGGGTTTCCTTGGGCTGCCAGGCTGCAGGAACTTCTTAATTGTAGGCATATTGCTTATTCTTATTTTAAAAGCCTAAAAAAAAAACAACCAAAAAAACAAAACCCAAGAAAAACAGAGTAAGAGAAAAATTCCAGTTACTCCAGTAGCAAAGAGTGCTCCTTGGACAGAACAAGCACTTCCCCCAGCTGCCAGAAGAGACCCTGACATTCATTCAGATCTTGTGCCATCTACACAAGTCTCTCTCTGCCCACAGAAGGACCCGCTGCTGCAAAAAGCCTGTTCTTACCCATGAAAGCAGTACTGGAGCAGTGTTGACATCTCTACTGCCCAAAAGAAGCTAAAGGCAAAAATCCAGGAGTACCAGGGCGATAGTTTTGAAGATACAAATACACTAACTCAGCTCACAACCTTTTCCTTTTCCTTGCTGTTTCTGATGGTGCAAACTGTGATCAGGCCACAATATGTGTAAACGAATTCCATTTTTGCTGGAAGGGGCAGTGAAGAAATCCCTCCATAACTCAAGGCATGGCTTCAACAGAACTGTGCCCATGCCCAATGGCTAAGATACCAGATGCCTTGTCTGAAGACAGGAGCTAGAGGCAAGAATTACCTGATGCTGCAAAACAGCGTCAGGGATAAAATCTGACACACATTACTGACTACTTTGTGGCTGAAGTGCCCCATTCTGTCACATGGAATGTAGGCTGTTGAAAAAGTAACTGGGGAAAAAAAATGTATCAGTTCCAAGTAGAAAAGCTTAATTGTGATAGTCTGATGAGGAACTGTTTCTTTTGTTAATGGAAATAAAGCCAACGTCTTTGAGTCGATCCTTCAAATTAACAGTTTGCAAGCACAAAGAAGCATGACCTCAAGCCTTGCATCCTCAACCCAAATTTGCGTTGTCTACACTGCATTATTACCATGATTACAGGCACAAGGGAGGACTACTGAATACTGTCTGGCTTTTTTCCAGTCACAGACCAGTGCACTGTAGCTCAAACTCTTAATGGCTCCTGCAGGCCATGCCCTAGGCTTGCCCATGCTCCATGCTATATCACATGCTGCATGCCTGTAGGCTTTTGATTTCTGGTCAAGTCTCATGGGAGAGGGGTCTCATTTCTGCTCTGGCTTCAGACTTCGTACATGGCACAAAGGCAGAAAGTTCATCCTTGATTGTATTGATTATTGGAAAACAAACAAAAGCCATGTGGCTTAATGCTAAGGCTTGAATGTTTAGTCATACCATTGAGGGCAAAAGGGAAGTGAGGTTACTGGGATCTCAAAATCCCTTTTGTACTTAATGTCAAGCAAACATATGATAGTGACAGATCCTCAAAGAGCCCACACTCCTCTGATTTACAAAGCATAGAGAGATGGTCATTTCAGGATTGCCATCTGTCTCCTGAATACATGCATGCTCAATAACAAAATTACCTGCAACTGAGGAAAACCTGACAGCACAGCAGGTACCTTCTCCTCCACTGCTAAAATGGCTTCAATTAGCTGAACATCTGCCCAGCTGAATTTGTTGCCCACCAGAAAGTCCTGGCCATGTTGTTTCAAAACCTGTGGAATACAAGAGAATGTGGGCTGCAGATGAGCATGGGACATATAATGCCTGGCAGCTAAGCCTCCCAACACAGCTGTACTGCTGAACAGCTATTACATCTCAGTTTTCAAGGTGGAGATTTCAGCAGGAAGTGGTGAGCCTAAATCACTTCATTACTGTTGGGAAAAATCTGAACTCTTGTAGTACACAGTACTACAAACTTTCGTTAATCAATAATGATAACTAATGGTAGACACTGGGAACAGGGACTGGGGAATAGGGAACAGACACAAAACCATGTGCTTAAGTAGACTAGTAATGATCATAGAATTAGAAATAAGGATAATGGAGGAAGAGTAACTTGGAGAACTTCTAAAATTACCTGTTGGATATTTTATTTAAAGTTATGTCCAGTGATGATACCAGGAAGCAAACTTAGAAGTGCAGAATGACGATGCTAACCAAAGAAATCCCTGCCTTTGGGAATAAAGTTACTCTAGTTAGGAGAACTTTCAAGATGTTCAGGCTTCAGAACTGTTTTTCATCAAAAGTGGATACTACAAAACTGGTAAATATTGCCAGATGCCTGAGTCACATGGGTTTGGTTTGTTGTTTTCAAAAGTGGGATGAGCAAAAATCTGATTGTTTTACTGAAGTACTCCTAACCTCTCTGATTTACTTGCAAGGGATTTTTGTATTCTTCTAATGAAAACCTTCCAACTGAAATTAGAGCATATCTCCCTGCTAGATTCGAACAAATGTAAGTGTGGAACTATACCTTCAAGGAAAAAAGTTGTTATGTGCTTGCTTGTACTTTACTGAAAAGTTTTGCTCTGTAGCTGGCAACATATTTCTTTATAGATTGACAAATACCACAGCCCTGACAACATAAGCCAACAAATAGAGAAACATGCTGCTGTATTTCCTCTTCTTTGAGAGAGCCAAGAAAGCTGAGGATTTGGAGCTGGCCTGCATTACAAACATGTTTCTATTTGGGGGAAGCTTTTTTATACTTGTAATTAAAAGTTCTGTAGACAGAGCCTCACTCTCACTTACCTTTTCAAAGACTGGTAAGTACCTGTTAGTTGCCCTCTCCTTTATTGAGTCAAGATTTTTCTCCTTTGCCTCCGGTGGAGAGAAAGGAAACATCAAAATCATTTGCATCAGATCTATTATTCCTTCCACATACATGTCAATCCTATTGGTGAGGGGAAGACAGTAGAAAAGAGCACAGAAGTTTTTTCATCTGTATTCCAATTAACTAAGGCAAATTTTATATCACCACCATAGTGCCAATTTTCATAGCCAAAGCTAAACATGAATGAAAGCTAATTTTTTTAAAAAGGACTAAAAGCCTGTTTCTGTCCAGGAGCATTTCAGAAGCAGTGGTTAAAATCTACGCAAAGGCTGGAGTCCTTGCTTTTTAATGTGCTAGCCTTTCTCAGGCCTTCCTACTGGATATGCAGGATTAAATTTGTTATACATAATGCAGTTACCAAATAACAGATTGCTCATTAAGTGGAAGGAAGTGTTACCGTACAGGGCTCTCTCCTTTAAGTCTTTCCCATAAAGATTGTATTTCCCTGCTATGTAGCTGAGGATAGCTCTGGTCTGCACCATCTTCATCCCATCGATCTCAACCAGGGGCACTTGCTGGAACATCAGGCTTCCATCTAGGGTGGCGAGTTAAAGGAAAGCTTGTTAGTTCTTCCTAGACTGCTGGCTTTACAGGAGGGTGACAGACTGAGCACATTTCTTTTGCAGTGTAGATCATTGATATCTTGCCCTAACTGTAATACTGCATGCAGTAAACTAACACTGTGGGAAAGATCAAGTATTGTCTAGCCTGCTCACGCTTTCATAGCTAGGTCACCCTAGTGCAGCTGGGCCACTTACTTTACAGCATTGCCAGAGCTTCACTGGCTAATGGGAACTGGCACTGTCTGTTCCCTTGCACTTCAGGACCCTGCCTCATGCTGCCAGGAAAGTCTGAGCCAGCCCTTTGAACACAAGGGACTGGAGGAGAAAAAAGATCTGTGTTAAAGCCAAGCTTAAACAAATCTGATTATTTTGAATGCAGATCAGTTCCCTGTCAGGGACATATACAAATGAGCAGAAAATGAATGGGGAAGTACCACAGAAAGACTGAACTACTGGGATAAAGGGAGAGCTCAGGCTGCTTTACATTACAGAGCAAGAGGCAAGGACTGACACAGGAGTTGCTGTTTAAGTGCAGTCACTCCAAGGATAAAAGAGTTCCCTTAGATACTTGTTACAGGCCTATCCTCTGTGTCATTCCACAGCAATATAAGCCTACTTAGGTACATCTTTTAGTCCTGTTTTTTCCTGAAGAGCATTTATCTGAGCCTTCAGTGAGGCAGCTCTGAGAGCTAAACTGACATTCAACATAACAAAGCCATCCTTTTCTAGACCAGTTTTCTGCTGGACTAATTCACTGTCTTTGGAAATAATCCCTCCACCATTGACACAGTAAGAGCATCCAGAGAATAATCTCACCCTGTTACAAAATCACAGCAAAACTCCAAATCCAGCTGGACAGCTGCCACCTTGCATTACTCAAAGCTAACAATTTAATTGCTCAATTTTAATGCATTCAGTGCAAAGGTTTGGGTACAAGGGTTCATTTTAACAGGTACGTGTTTGCTTTTTGCTCCACAGAGCCATTAAAACACTCTGCTAGTCTAGAATTAATAAACATTACTCATTCTGTACTACGAGTTTGCAGTTTAAATTCAAAGAATAGTTCTGTCTGCAGCCTGCGTTTATTTCTTGCAAGCATTCATAGAAAGACTTTGTCTTTTCAGAACACACTTCTGCAGCTTAAGGAAAATTATAACTTGCTATCTACCCAGCACAAACACAGCAGAGTGGGAAAACTGACAACTCTGCAAGGATAATTTGCAGCAGAAAGATACAAAGTAAAAAATCAAATCTGACTTTCTGGCCCTTGACAAGAAGTGATGCAGCAAATGTGAATAAACTGAACACATGGTTTGTTTCTTATCTGCAGAATAGAGGGATTTCTGTCACCGTCAGTAGCTTCTCCCCACTTTGCAGTGAGAACCAATTCACACAACCCCTGCATTGAATATATATATAGGATTAAAAGCAGTTTGCAAGTGTTTTGCAGACTGGATTGTGCTGTTGGAAAGTGGTCTGTGGAGCATACATGAAAAAACAATCATCTAGAATAATTTGTGACTGACCAGTGGAGTTTGTTGATGTCCAAGACTGAGCCAAACTAGTTATCTCAGACCAGCCAGTTACAGATCTGGTCAGGCTGATGCCATTTAACTTTCTCTGCCTCTAAACCACCTGCCTGTAAGCTGCCTGTTGGGAACAGCCCTTGACTCAGGCCTCATCCTGGACACCGCTGGAGCATTGCTTAGATCATTAGCTGGCATAGGCCAAAGTCACACCTGGACCATTCTAACAGTGTGGTGGTGTCTAAACAGACAATAACCCTGGCAAAAAGCATGTTGGTAGGGAGAGAAAAAAATTAGAATGAGAAGTAGCGTGGGGTAGTATTGCTGTGTTCTGTCCTGCCTTGCATGACCAGCAGCATTCTAGAAATCCCTTTATCAGGATGGCTAATTTGTCTTTCTTCAACACATCCTATTAACCTACCTTTTTCTCTGTGTTGTCACCTCTTAAACTCTCTATACATACATAGAAGTCCTTGATCTTCTTCATAAAACTTCTCTATCCTTTTCATCACCATCTAATTCTTCCCTCTGGATACAGATAAGCTTGGATGCTGTACCTAGATTATACCACTCTGGATTAATTAGTCATGTGATGCAAATTCAGATGTGGGCTTTCAGTACCTGAGCTATCATATTTAGAGCTATAATTGGTGACTTTATACTGCACTGCCCCCCCATGTTATCAGACTCCCAGGCAGCTGGACCTGCAAATTTAATTCTGATCTTCTTGATACCACTTATGTTTGTGTTCATTTTAGTTTTCCTGTCAGGATTTCAGCTTTACTTGCTGAGCAAGCAGCCAAGTCCCCTTCCAAAGTCTCCTAGTATGTCTTGTCAAACTCAGCCTGCTGTGAGGTTTCTCTTACATGTCTTGGGCAACAGCTAAACTGCAGGGCAGGTACACTCTAGCACTCCTTACAATCCCAATTCCTTCCCCACCCTGGCAGCAAGGTCTTCTCCTTCCAGGGTGGCTGCAAAAGGGTTGTTTCACTGCTGGATTCCATCTGGCCAAATATCAAGGGCAGTAGCTGGGGATATGATCTGGTTTTGGGAACTGGTCTCACCCCCATGGTTTGCCTTTGTGGCCTGCTAATTTGGTCACATCAGACTTTCCACAGGTCTCCCAACTGGCTTTCTTCTTTTTAACTGGTGGGAGCTTCATGGCTCAAGTCTTATCTTGCTTAGAACTGCCACTAATGTTTTCACACTGAGCCTATAACAAAGGAAGACTGACTTTCCTGAGGATTTTGGTGCCATGCCTTTCTTTCAGAGGCTTATCTCACTGAGGTTCAGAACCAACATACAGGTACATCTGTATTAATCAACTCAACAGCTAAGGCCAGCTGACACAGGCTGGCTGCATTCATTTCATTCAGCCCTCTCTGCCTATAGAGCATGGTGGTCACATCTAAATAACATCTTGAAAATGGCCTGGGACAACTCCCAGATGATGCCTAGGATTTGCTTCAGAGACTGCTATTTGTCCTGCACCAAAAAATGTGCCAGGATCCATGCTAACAGTTCAATGGCATAGATAATTAAGTTGCATTAAATAAGAATGTTTGCTATCCCTGTTTAATGTACTACAATGAACAGTCACAGAAGCTACAGCTTTTAGATGATAAGAGTTGTTTGGCACTGAAAAGAACAGGTTACTCAATTCTAGTATTTCAGTATTCTAGGTGTGCACCTAGAAGTTTGCACTGGTTTAAATAAACTAATTTTAAACCACAAATTTAGCTAAACTGGAGCAGTTTTTTTGAGAGACTAAGCCTCAGACACTGGGATTCTTACCTTTGATTATCTTCTCATACTGCTCTTTTGTTTCCAGAAAAATTTCTTCAAACTGGAAAAGGAGAGAGAATAGTGTTACACTGCTCTATTTGAACATTTTTCTTCTCCAAGTGTTCATATAACCATGCATAGAACGACAGAAGCAAGCAAAAAATACTGGGTTGGATCTTCAACTATGCTGTTTGGCCGTAAATGTCCTGAGGATCCCTAGCACATTCTCACGGTTGGGGAGATGCAGAAGGGCTTGGCCAATTCTGCCCCAGTGCACTGCTAAATAACCTAAGGGCAGAAACAGAGCAGAGACATCTACAGGAGGAAGACAGGTTGCAGCCAGCGTCAAGGGAAGCACAAGGTAAATCAACTATTTCTAATCCCATTCTGGGGCATGTAAGTCAACAAAATGCTTCTCTTACTTCTTTCACTATAAATGAAATGCTTCTTTCATTATAACTGAAAACTAAATAAGGGCCTTTAAATAAATCCCCATTCTGGCCCCTTGTGATGAATTACTTCAGGGGACTGATACTATCTTTAATGAACTCCAAGCTCCACTGAATTTGCATCCAAAATATTAACCATCAAATAAGCTAGCTGCAAACCTGCAGAGCTATGGGCCAAATGCATTTAGACACCCTCTTGCAGCCGTTTACCCTCATGCACATGTTAAATTGGTCCTTACTGAGGCCAGTACAGAACAGCAGTTTGGAACACTATACCAAATTGAACTAACCTCCACGCCGGCTGCTGCCAACAGCCATCGTATGGACTCCATTCGTCCTCTTCCATTAAGGTAGGTGAGCCTGGGCTTCCCAGACATGCTTCTGAGCTCCTGGTTCCCTGAAAAACATTAAGCAGAAAACAAACAGCGCCTCCTAAAACTGATGTAAGTACCATTATTTTGAGGGGAGAATAAAGCCTTTTATTCTCACTATGCCTGCTGAAGTTTAAACTTCATCTGGTTTAAAACCTAAAATGAGAGATGGACTACTCACACCACACAGCCTATCCTAGGAAAGATGTGCCGATATATGAAGCTTTCCACAGTGCTACTGGGAAGGCTTGTTATGACTATAAGCAAATACAGACAAGTTTAAAAAAGTGTCAGGAGTCCCAAGCTACAGGAGGGGCCTTGCTGCATTTTAAATCAATTACACAAAGCTACTGAAAATCCTACCACATTCTCAGGTAAGTTACCTTCATTCCCATCATCCTCATTGAAGAGAGGAAAGAAAAGGAAAACATGTTTTAGTGGTAGCTAAATGCTGGAGCTCATTTTGCAGCTTCAACTGCCATACACTTCTTTCCTGAAATAGGGGCAAGTGAATTGTTAATCTTCCTTTTGCTCCACGAAACAGGCTGAGCTGCCTTGGGACTAGCATTTCCCCTTTACAAAGATGTTACTATGATAAACTAATGACTGGGATGAAGCAAAAGCTTAAAATGGGTATCCTAATGATTCAGAGAGTGCTTGATTCTAAAATTTAGCAGAATGCCACATTTTTCTCAGAGCCAGAATCTTTCAAGTTACAGTGCATTAAGTGTTCTTAAAGTACACTTTGAACATATTTTGTCAAAATTTGATTTTAAAGAACAATCGGATTGACAGTTCTCCCTTGAGAAATTTTGGTAAGAAACAGGCCATGCTACTACAATAAATGGGGATATTTGAGGTAATTTAGACAATACAATCCAAATACACATGAAGGAAAAAATTGTCACCTCCTGTTTTAAAGTGCAAATAGCTTATGCTTATTAGAATGTTTTGCCTCCAATACTGCGGTTTTACTGCTTTCTGCACATTGTGTGACTATCTTTCACTATATGGCAGTGCAGCTTATCTATATAGTTCACTGCAGCTAAGTACCTCTTCCATTAACATACTTCTCAGACACATTGAATCCATATCATCTCAATACACATCACCTCTGCTTAAAATGTGCCGAAAGTGACAGTAAACAGACCTTTTCCTACAACTACAAAAAACAAAGGCTGCAATACCAAGAACATGAAACTGAATCCTCTGGGAAAATTTATCTATCGTTTGCAGAACAAAAGCAGAGAGAGAGAAAAGCCTTAGGTATTGTTTTAGCATTTTACATGAACAAGAAGCTCTATATAGCATTAATTTATGTGATAAGAACAATGAGAAATGAAGAATAAACCCCTATCATGAGCAGCTTTTTTCTTCAATTACTAGTAACTCTGTCAGCTGTACGTGGATTTTAATTGTCCTAAGCTTCTGGCACAGAGAAAAACCCTTGGATTTTGGTGAAGTCTCCTCAATCTTTATATTTCTTGAATGCCCCTCCACTGACTCTACAGAGACCTGACACATGCAGCTTGCATACTGTCTGCTACATTTCCGTGCCTGGGTCTGGACCTGTGTTTTGCCCTGGGGGCTCAGTTTAGTTACCCATTCCACATGACAAGTCTTGAGATGCCCTAAAAGTGGGCAGAAACAACTGGAGGAGGGGAACTTTTTCTACCCTAAATCAATATACCCATTCATCCAGATTCTCAATGCCTTCTTGCATTTATTTTGGGAAATGTACAGCCAACACAGAGAAGGCTTCCCCAGGACTTCACTCAGTCCTCCACTATTTTTCTGAAGTTTCCATAAAAGATTTTCACAATGTTGTATTAAAAAAAAATAAATATCTGTTTTTGATACAGTGATGTTTCATTAGTAGCTAAGGGTTCTTGTGTAGCTGCTACTCCTTCCTTACTGTCTGCCTTTAATGAAAAGGACCATTGGGTCTCTCCACATAAGTAAGAATTTATATGAGAGAAGCGCAGAATAGCTAAATTCTTCAATATGTGGGGCACATGCTCTCCAACAGAAGAAGCAGCATTTATTGGAAAACTGTATTAAAACTATTGTAAAAAAATCTTACAAGACCAGTTACTACAAACAAAAGCAAGCATTTTTAGGAGCGGGAGGGTTCTGCCACCCCTGAATAGCTGCTTTTGAGGAAACAGAAAAAAACCCTGATACTCATTACTGGAGAACCCATTTGCTGGACAACAGACAAGGTCAAGACATTCAAGCTTTTGAAGTAAGCTACACCTGCCCTGGGTCTGCCAGACTGTCATCAACTATTTCTCTTGTTTGTGCAAGAAGGGCAAGGAATAGCCTCTGGGATTGCAACTAGCACGCTGAACCCTCCTACTCTACTCCCTTCACCCAGTGAAGGGGCTCCACAACACGACTGCGCAGTAACCACCTGTGAAGCCAAAAAGACTTGAGAATATTTAACAGACATGACATTTCTAAATCCCAACCTGGACCTATTTGTTGGCAGGTCCTCACATTACATAAGCAGCAACTGGCTTATGGGTTATTCAATCAGTACTGTGAACGAAGCAGTGGAAGCTTCACCACTCAGTCCAAAGCTGAGTGTACAAGCAGGCAAATTCATTGTGTTAACAAAAGAGGTCTATCAGCTGGCCAAATAAAAAGCTAAATATTTATACTGATTCTCAATATGCATTTGGAGTATGCCATGCTACTGGACAGTCATGGAAGCTGCAAGAGTTTGTAACTTCCAGTGTTTGTAACTTCTAGTGGAAGGAAAATATTAAATCCTCTATAAGTAACTGGACCGTTGAAAGCTATACAATTGCCAGAGAAGTTTGTTATCATTCGTTAGCCAGCCCAAACCAGCAGAAGGACAAAAGGAGAGATAAGAAATAGTCAAACAGATATTGCTACTAAAGTCACAGCATGAGTCATACCAAACTTCAGGCTTACAAGCAGCCCAAATGGTCTGACCTGGTGTTACTTGCTCCTTTAAAAAAGGTTTGACTGTTCCTCCTGAAGAAACTGACTCTTGCAAAATAAACAAGTGACCAAAGACTCACAAGGAACATAGAGGGCAGATATGGAAAACCTTTCTATTTTACCTAAGCAATACCTAAGCTTTTGGGACCACTGCACTAGCTGAAGTAGCCCAGACACTGCTGAAAAACTGATTGACGCCAGGAATTTATGCTGCAGCCAAGTAAGCAATTGTATCTTGCACATACTACCTTTAGCATTAATTTTTAGTAAAGACATCAGCACAAAGGTCTGCCTGTATGTTTTTGCTGCTTCTCTCTGAACTCCATATTCCTATCCTATTTTCTAGCGAGCTTTCATAACATGCCTGTCCTGAACCTCTCTGAGGATGTTTCTCAGCAATGTAAGAACTGCACAGGAGGGGATGGCCTTTCAGAAGCAACACTGTCTGCATTCAGTGTGAAGCACCCTTTAGGTGCTAGGGACAGAGTCCATGGTACCAAATGGGGCTAGCTCTCCTGCTCACCCCCAGAAGAAACTGCCCCACTGGTCACAGCTTACGTTGTATTTTCCCTCCCATCTTCACCTCCCACCCGTAGTCCCACCAGGGGCTGTCACAGCTGCCTTACTCAGCTCTGAACAGCGCCACCAGATTCATTTCCTGGTTAAAAACATCTCTTGCTTTCAGTCTCCTGCAGTTGATGAGTAACTATTGTGTCACGCTTAATCTCCCTGTCGCACAAACTAGCAAGAGCAGAGAATTTACATTACCCCAGCAGATGCCCAAGTAAACACATAAGTAACGCCAATATATGGAGCTACTCAAACTTCTAAGAAGTTAGTACTTACCTCCAAACCCTCACACAGCTCAGATCCTTTCCAGGGAAATTTAAGCTTTTGAAGCTGGAGGGAGTTCCCAAACAGACCCAATTAGAGATAACATCTCCCCGCTGCTGTTAAGGTGGCACCACGCAGTTTAAAGAAGTATGTCTGAAAACAGCCACCGAAGGCACTGTCTTCTTCAGTTTGACGATGTGGCTACATAGCCCCAGTTTCTACCATAGCCACCTATTCAAGTTGCTGTCTTGGAATTGTTGTGGCTTTTGACCACATACAAGAGTGAGACACTTCAAAATATAGAAAATTCTAAATTTTTATGGGTCATATTTAGGGTAACAGCAACCTTTTAAAGACTTTTCCAATCGAGTTTCATAGTAGCCCAGGTTTTTATTTTTCGGTGCTGCATGGTACAGAAAAGATACCCAAAGTATGGAATATCAGTGCTCAATTACTTTGAAATACAAAGGCCAGGCTCAGACTTAGTGATAACTTGGTATGAATATAGATGAGCAGTTTCTGTCACAACTCACCCCGTTCCTCACGGCAATATCATTAATTTGGGAAATTGGATGTATGTTGCTAATACTCAGAAATGAAAAAAGCCGTGATTTTCCTATGCTGTTTCCATTAAATGTTTTGCTACCTACATTTCCAATGAAAATACCAAAACTGAAAGTGGATTTGAACAGACACAAGAATGACATTGCAGATGGGAAATGAGATTTGGGTGCAGAAGACCGGGTTCTCACCTCTAGCACAGACACACATATGATGTTGGACATCACTTTACACCCCTGCAGCCCACGACAGTACAGCTAATCTGAAGATCTGCTCACAGAACCCACACTGTTATCAAAATAGTATCTCAATTTGTATTTAAAGCTGTGGATGTATTAAAACAGCACCAAGGATGGGAATCTCAGGACAGAAATCTCTAGGTAACTATCCCAAAGAAATTCCTCCAAAGCTGCTACTCTCTTTTTTTCTTCACAGTCAGAGTTTTGTTATGGTTTCTCTGCCTGGCAGTTGTGGCAGCCTCTCTAGAGGATACATTTCCAATAGAGGTTTCTTCCAAATTTGTAATTTATGTGCATCAAAGGTAGAAGGTGCCAGCAGAAAATAACTTGTCTGGTGCTTCTTTACACTTTGTCCAATTCTAACCCTCGCTCAGGCTCATTATTTAATGAATAAAGCACAACATTAAATGTATGATTCTTATTATTTCCTTGTGATTTGGGGCTTGGTGAGGAGGGGTCATGCAGACTGTTCTGATACTTTTTGGATTTGCTGAACATGACCACATCCAACTTTGACTGTTGTTCCCTTCCCACACATTCCCATTTGACAGGAAGACTTTTCCTCTTGGTCTCTTTTATTTTGCCTCCAGCACAGCTTTTCATAATGCAATTATAAAACTCCTTTGACATCTAAAGGTATTGCATCAATGAGATTACTGTTAGCTATAACTTGAACAGCTGCTCTGTAAACCTCTTGAGTAGGAATGAAAACAAGTTTATTTTATGAACAATTTGTTAAGCTACACCCATGAGTATTCAGGCAGCTGGCATGGAGCCCAGGTACCACTTATGTGGTTTTGGGTTGGGCATAAGCAGATTTTAAATGGTGCATATACCAAGCCCTGGCATGTCAAGTTCCTGCAGTCCTCTGTGGAAATACTTCATTGTACTCTTGATTAGGCAGATCAAAACTTTTCTTGAGACATCCCTGCCCGCAATCCTCACAAACCGCTAAGGAGCTGACTTGTAGGTACATGTCTGATTCCAGCTTCCTGCATTGTCCCTTCAGAGGTAGGGACAGGGTATATAACTAAATGGCACTAGAGAATTAAACAAGCGGGGTTAGGAGGATTCCCCCCATGCTGTTTATTGAGCTCCTAAACTGAAGCACACCACCTCTGTGATTAAAAAGTACTTGGAAATAATATGAATAGTTGGAAAGAGTCATGCATCACTCAAGGGTAGATGTGCTGCAGGCCTTCAGCAACTGCTCTGTTTCTGTCCTGGAAGTGATACTGGCTGCCTGAGGACAAGGTTAACCACACCTGTATTCACCCTCACAAATATTTCTGTAAGCTGTTTGGTGCTTATCCTGGCCACCAGCACAGAAAAGCCTGAGAACAGTAATCTTAATTCTGATTTACATCCCTTGTGCCGCTGGCACAAACAGCTTAAATGAAGAACCGGTTTATGGGATGTTATTGTTAGGGTTGTTTAGTCTTGTCATGGGTTCATCAGTAGCAGTCATTTTTCTCCTTCTTAGTAGCTGGTGCAGCACTGTGTTTTGACTTGTGGCCT
>JANRGW010018737.1:0-21417 GCA_024733675.1 Psilopsiagon aymara | reverse complement strand
AGCAGTGGTTTGTGTTATACCTCAGTTACTGAACTGTTCTTATCTCAACCCGTGGGAGTTACATTCTTTCCATTCTCCTCCTCATCCCTCTGGAAGTAGGGGGAGGAAGGGAGGGGAGTAAGCAAGTGGCTGCGTGGTTCTGAGTTACCTGCTGGGCTTAAACCACAACACCTTCCTTTGTGGACAATTCCAAGAGGAATGAGTTTGCCTTCTGGGAAAAGACTCTCTCCTAAGAGCTGGAGAGAAGGAAAGGCCTGGAAGGCGATAGTGTGGCAGGGATTTGAACAAAATTTAGAACGACTATCAGTATCCACAAAATGCATGAAATTCACTGGGACCGTTGGGAGAATGGGCAACAGCCAGGAGTAAAACAGGGGTGTTAAGGAAAACCCTGTTACCTAACACATTTGCCGAACAGCAGCTTGGTCAGAACAGCCTTCCAGCATGAGGGCTACAACAGATTCTTCCCTCCTAACAAAGCCTTGGGAGAGCAGCGAGTTTAGAAAGCAACTGCCAATCCCTCTGGACCAATCCCACTGCAAGCCTGCCTTCTGATGACATGGTGAGAAAAGTCACGACACTGTTTCCAGAAGAGGGAGATGCCTGCAAGGCCATCTAGCCTAGAGAAAGGACACTGGTGGGGAGTGACAAGTACTCACACTGAAGCAGTGTGAAGATGTTTGCACCCACTGCTAGCCCTTCATTGAGTTCTGCACAAAGGGGCCCCTGAGGTAAAAGAGGACTGGAGTCATGAAGACAAGGCAGGGCATCTTCAGGTCCACCTCTGAGAAGCTGAGCTCACCCCTAGAGTTTGTAGCTGGACAGTCAGAAAAGCTTGTTCCGTCTCCCTGTAAAACTCATGGCTATGTTTGCTGAGCAGGAATCTCAAATGTCTTGATGCGCATGAAAAGGCAAGAAGAACTACCTGAAGGCATCTTTATGCTTGCCCCTTTAAGAATCTAGGACTAAACAGAAGCTGCTGGCTCTTCCTGAACATTCTGTAGCTTACCTTTTCAAATCCATGCTTTGCTTTACTCATATGGTGAACACACTCAGCTCCAGTCCTAAAAAATCAGATAAGAACTGAGTTTACAAAAAGTCACAAAAAGGAAGCAAACTTGTAAATGGCTACTCCAAGTATTTCATTAGGAATCAGGATTTCAGTACCTCTAGCCAACAAGGTACCCTTAATCAATACTTGTGCTCATATTTCAAAGTCTCATTTAAAAAATGAAAACATGCACTTGTTCTTGTATTAGGCTTTCTGCTTTTCCAGTAAAACCAACAAACACTTGAAGAGGAGAAGAACTGTTATATGAGATGGAAACAGGGATGAGCAGTGAGTTGAGAAAGCTTGCAAATCCTCACAAAGAGAAGGGCAGGTAGCAAAGAATCACAGAGAGACCTTACAAGATGCAGCCACAGAGCAATGAAATGGCAGAGGAAACTGTACAGAGAGGTACAAAGTGATGCAAGTGGGGAAAACAAATCCTGGCTTCACAAACCAATAGTGCTATTTGAGCTGATCAGTATCACTGGGGAGATTCTCAGAGCTCAGCAATCAACGGCACTCCCAGAAAATCCAAGGCAACAAGGGAGATGATCTGACTTGGTCTGTTCATGGCTGTGGAATTGGAAAGGTGAGAACAAATACTTCTGATCACAGTGAAGGATCTGTGACCCTCTGCCACACACTTGTGAACAAAGAGGAATTTCCTGTTTTTAAAAGCTACACTCTCGGAAAGAAAGAAGCCTGCTAGGCTATAACTAATAATGGACCTGCCTTGGAGAGGAAATCAAGGACTAAGCTGGAAGTTATCCACCATAAGTCAACATTGCATCCTATTGCTGAAGGAGGGTAACAGCATCCAGAGCTGCACTAGGAAGAGTTTTGCCAACAGCTCAAGGGAGGTGACCCTTCCCCTCTGCTCAAGGCTGCTCAGGCCAGTCTGTATGCTCTTCCCAGACTGAGCTCCCTTTGTGACTGCAGCTGTAGTCACACACTGCAGCTGGGTGCCCACAGAAGTTGTGGTGTCTCCACCCTTGAAGTCCACTCAAAACCCAAAGGGACATGTCCTGGGCAATCTGCTCTGGGTGACCCTGCTTGAGCAGGAGGGCTTGGACTTGATGGTATCAAAGGTCCCATCCAACCTCCGTGAACCTGTGAAATCAACAGATAGAGATCTCAGCCTCAAGCAGAGAGGCAGCATTCATCAGCCCACTCAAAGGAACAGACTGGAGTGCAGCTAGAAAACTGTTGGCAGTTCCTTCCTTTTCATCCCTGGCTCAGGTTTGCAAGCCAGCTGCCAGGTTCTCACCCCACTGTGATTCTATAGATAATGTCAATACAAAGGAAATAAACCAGGAGACCTCTAGCTAATGGCATGGGAGCCTGAAAGCATAGGACAACTTTTCTGCAAGTATGGGCAATGCTGCTTAGAGCCTGTCACCTATGGAAGAGAAGGAAGAAGAAAAATGGGCAAAGGATTACACAGGAGTGCAAAATGAGAGAGATACATGAGACATTAAAAATACTGATATGTGCCCTGGAAGACTCTTTCGTGGTTAACTGACCTGTCAATAGCTGACTGTGGGCATGAGGTCTCTGCTTGCACCTCCACTCTTCTCCACTTTACTGATGCTTGCCCTGCAGTACTTTCTGACACTTCATTTCTTCTCTTCACCTTCAAAACATTGCAGAATTGGCATGGATAAAATTTGATGTTGACTTTTTTACTTTAGAACAGAATTCAGAGTTAATGCACATTCATGTTTTGCAAAATTGTTCATGTTCATAGAGTGAAAACCGAAAAATGAGTCTGGAATAAAGGAAGAACCTTATTCAAACAGAAGATAAGCACTGAGATACCATCCAGAGAATTACGCTCAATGGTGTTAAACATGAGATACCGCTCTCCAGGACATCCCTTTTGCTCCATCTTCAGAAGAGGGCCTAGGATATAATTAGTGGGAATGCAACGCCAGGAGGGTGAGGGGGATTTTTGTTTGGGCATTTTGGAGAGGATGCCTTCACTAATTCACTCATCTGCAGACACTTCCCATATTGAAAACAAGCCCAGTCTGAGCCCTTGCTAAACAAAAAATTTCCAAATAAGCTTAACATTGATGCTTCTGACACATGCAGCACCCAGGAAACTCTATTCTTCTACAGACTCTCACAGTGAAGAAACCATTTGACAGCTCAGCTCAGACTTGCAGAAAACACGCTTAGCTGCAGCCAGGACTCTCAGGTCCTTCATTCAAACTCTGATGGAACTGACAGGAAGATTTCTCTCAGCTTGGATGGTTCTAGGTGAGCATTCAGTGCCCCTGACATTGCCTGCCTGATCCCTAGAAACAGGAGAACCACAGCATTGCCTATACATTATATTCTGTTTCTCCAAGCTATTTGGAATGTAAATTCAAAGACAAACAAACCACAGGACAAAACCACCCACACAACTTACAAGCTCATCACTGCCCTTGTTTACTTCTTTACCTGTAACAGAAGTATTACAAAATTCGGTGAATATTTAGACTGGACATTCTTTAACCATCTTAAAAGGACATTTTTGCATTGCACCCCACCTTCTGAAAACAAGATAAACTACTTAGAAATTATACCAGACTTCGCATATGAGATGCTGACATTGAAAAACTGCAAATACAGCTCTTTCAGAACTAGAATTCCTGGCTGTGAATGCCACATGTTGATGGGATGGGGAAAGCTGCTTTTCTTGAAGAAGTCCAAGGAGTCTTAAGAAGTGCAGAAGGTACTGAAAAGCTGTTAGCATCACCCTGTGTTCCGTGCACCAGGTGGAAGATGCAAGGACAACTGAAGCATAGACTCCACAGAATACTGGCGACCTAACCTTTGGTGCATGGGATCCATACATGTTTCAGTGCTCAAAAGTAACAGCACATTATGATGTGCGTAACTGTAGAACAGAAGCATTGCATAGCTATGTGGAGAGGGCAGTTAAATACTGGGGCCAGGCGTACAGGGAAGGAAGTGAATTCCCCATGTCTAAAAGTTTTTAAATCCAAACACAGTCTGTTTGGTAGGGATGCTACACACAAGCAAATGGGTGAGACTCAGAAATGATTTGTCCATTTTATAAAGGGGACAAGAATATCTACTAAGCAATTGTAAGAAAAACCAGCAGCTTTTTCCAGGGACCAATAACCAGAACAGGAAACAGTAAGAATAAACAGTTTTCACAGCAGAGGAGGTTAAATGTAGAGTCCCACAGAGGCATCAGCTGGGGCCTGAGGTTGTTCAGGGAATTCACAGAAAACTGGAAAACAAAACAGGGAGGTGACAGCATTTGCTAATTTTACAGAAGACATTATTCCATTACTATCATTATTTAGAAAAATACATTCTTTCATTGGGAAAACAGAAACAAAGAGTGTGAAGTTCAATGTCAACAGATGTAGTCAACCCCAAGGAAATAAAACATGTTCCATAGACATGTGCTAGCCCCAGCCCAGCCACTGACATTAAGGAATAAAGGTTGGGAACCACTGGGAACCATTTCTTCATAGAAATGCTAGCTGGGGAGTGAGCAGTGACAGAAAAGGCAAAGAGATTCAGGAAGTTTTAGAAAAGCAATACACAGTTTTCTGCTCCATTTCAAATCCATACTACAGCCATACTGCAAGCAGCTTTGCTCCCTCTAATTCAAAGGCACAGTAGAGGAAGGGAAAGGGAAAAGACAAAGATCATAGAGGCTTCCAGAAATTATCTAAACATACCCATACAAACTTACCATGAGGTACGTTTTGCCGAAATGAGTTCAGTTCTAGATACATAGTGCAAATGTAGGGATAAGGCACAAGATGGACATTCTCATGTTTGAATCTCATCTTTGATACCGTCTCCCATTTGCTCAAATCTGAGAACGATGGTAAGACTTAAGAACATAGCACGAACATTTCAAAGGAGCAGGAGTCCTGACAATGTCCTCTTGTAAAGCTTCTAAAGTCAGCGCATACTGAACACATGTATGAGGGAGCAGATACAACACGTCAAAACGAACTTTGTAACAACAAAACCTCCATGTGAGAATATTCAAAAATGAGCTTCTACATGCTGATGCTGTGCTATGGCACAATGCTTTTACACTCCTGTCTTTAGCCAGCAGCTATCACCACTGCAAGGTTTAGAGAAGGAAAAAAGCTGGTGGCTGGTCGTAAAGGAGTAAGGGGGAAGAATAAAATACGGTGAATACGGGGTGGACATTTGTTCCACTTTTACGTCTAGACTTCAAAGATTGCATTGAAGAGGTGACCCAGATAACTGAGTGTCAATTCTGCAGGCTTTGTGCATTCAAAAGTCTGCTTTATGTCTTCCAGCTCTCAGCTTAACTACTTCTAGCACAACTCACTCCGTGAGGTGACTTTTGCTCCTCTCAGCCCCCTGCGTACGTAAGCATATATTCACATTGACTCCCACCCAAGAAACAACTTTTATATTCAACATGCCTCTAGGCAATGTAAGACTTCATGGGAATGTTATCCTAGTCTCTCAGGATCAAGCTAACTTCTTCCTTTAAAGACTGAGGACAGCTTTGCAGGTAAAATCTGTCCTCAGAGGCTCATGGATGTCATTTAATCCCAGTGTACCTTGCAAGAAAACTACTGCAGTCTTCTCTCCTACTGAGCCTGTGAGGAGCATCTTACATTTTACTGACCTGAAACCTCCGGTGCCTCTGGTAAAGGCAACAACTGAGGAGGATCTTCAGCTAACATAATGCTGCAAAGCTCAAAGCAGTTGTACTCCAGCTGAAGACCTGCATGCTACTGGACATGAGCATCAAATTCAGGAATGCCTCACAGATGCAAGTAATTTCTTTGACAAGTAAGAAAGAAAGGATACATGGAAAGACAGTGAAGTGGTCTGTACAAAATGGATGCAAATCATCAAGATTTCCAAGGATTACTCGAATTGCTTCCTGGAGAGGCCAAAAAAAGGGAAGAATGTTAAGAGCAGAGCCACAGTTCCACCATCCAAGCACAGTTCTGAGGCTTGGGAAAAAATTACAATTACAGTTTGCACAAATCATGGAGGAGCAGGTTCCAGATCTATTGCTTTTCCTCATCCCCTTCTTCACCCATCACCTGAAAGTGAACTGCACTAACAGGCTCATCAAAATCAAAGTGAGTGAATGCCTCAATCTTGAATTAACATTAACCACTACTACAGAAGGTGGAGGTGTGCTTTTAAACTTAACAAGTTTTACATTTAAGAAGTCTCTTTTTACCAGCAAAGCACATGCAGTATTGCCTGTTTGAAAATACAAACATATTCCCCTTTTTCCAGATATTGACCCAATTCGATGAACAGGAACTGTAATTCTGCCCCAACAAAACCCTGCTTCAAAAAAGGGAAACTTTTTTTGGTAATACCTTCAGTATTTTTCAACAATGAAATAAAACCAACCCAACAACAAACCTGAACCATCAAAACCCAAACCACTGATTTCCCATATCAGTTAAATGCAGCACATTTTCTTCAATAATATTTGTAATGCTATTACTGTACTCTGAAGACTTTTTTAAAGGAAGTAACAGGAGTGCTTTTAAGCAGGCAATAGAGTTGTCTCATTTCCTCCGGAATGGCAGGGGCTTCCTTCTGTCTCAGGAAGACACTAACAGTTGCCACCAAGCACGGTCACAAAGTAATGGCACCATTCAAAGAGCCACCACTGATTCCAATAGCTCCACAGCTAGGAGGAAAGCATGTGCAACTGAGCATTAGATCAGTCTCTGTCAAGCTAGCTAACCAGCACTGACCCAGCTCCTGGGAAACCAGGGGGTGTTGACAGCTAGTCCAGCCTGAGAAGTTAAAAGCAGTGGTCAGGTCTGGGGCTAAGAGCAAAACCATAGGCAAGTGCTACTGCAGGATTAATCTGGACAGGAATCAGACAGGAATGGGGGCAATTCACTTGAAAAATAGGCGTTTTCATTTGTCCAGTGCTAACAGTCTAACTTCTTTGAGATATTTTAATTGTCTTCTATGCTAATGCTGCCTGTCGAGGACAGTTTTCATTTATGCCATTCTCTCACCATTATACCCTCCAGAGAAGTTCCCCATCACTCTTACTCGAAGCACTGCATCTGACAAAATGTCCTCAGTCCCACAACAAACAAAAGATTTGCTCAGCTGAACTTCCAGCTCAGGTTCTGTGAACCTGCTTCATCTCCTACCTCTAACTCCTTGACAGCATTTTCCATGTTGTCAAAATCAGGAGTACTGTGAAACAAACAGAGAGAGTTAGTCCCACCCCAACCAAAAAAAGCAACAGAGCTATCTTTGTTGTAGAGTTTAAGCAACAACAAAACATCATTCCCACTGCACAGGGAAAATACTCAGTGGGCAGATGAATTCCTTTTCCATATTCCACAAGGACTGTTTCTTGCGAATTTTGAGCCCATTTGTATTTTGTGGGAGACCAGATCTTTCCAATCAATTCTCAGTCACCTTTAGGGTTGTTTTCTGACAAGGTGCGCTCAAACCAGCACCTCTGTCTTCCAGCCTATCACTATGCCCTTCTGCTCAAGGGACTACAAGAAGGAACCGGCAGGACATGCCTCTTAATCACCTCCACAGTGCAAACCTGCAGAGGAACAGGCCTTCACAGCATTGGAGCTGGGCCCTGTGATGCTGAGAACTGTGTACTGCCCACAACAAACTGTGTTCCCAAATATTAGCTACATCCTTTGTAGGACAGATTCTCAGAAGTAGTTTGCTGTGAGGTATCAGCCAACAGCAGAATGCAGGAGAGAGAATCCAAACACATGAGAAAGAAAAGAAATCACACAAATGTCACTTGTAAATAAGCAAATAAGTGGAGTGTGAGCAATTACGCCATTCAAGCAGTCTCTGGTACATGGCTTAGCAAGCAGCCATCCTCATATCCTCCACATTCAGGGTCCCCAGCCAGAACTCGGTCAGAGATGAGAGCTTTCCTCCCTCTTCAGAAAGTCTCTCTCCTTGCTTGGTATGGCATAAGTTAATGAAAGGAATTACATTCCTTTCCTGCAGCGCATGACAGCAGGACAGGTATCACTCACCCAAGACTTACGCTGTGGTCACGAAGTCTTCATGGATCAGCAGGAAAACAAAACTGTGATTCAAGAAAGCACATTGCTATGGTGATAAGAGGAGTGGGAAGAACATCCATCCAGGGTCTCCTGACAAGGACGTCAGGCCTGCCATCTGACTGCAGGCCACTCATCGCTTGGGTTGAGGGGCTGGGGAGGAGGGGGTGAGTATTGTCTTTTAAGCTGGAGTGTAGAGATGCAGAAACAGTCTCATCTTTTAAAGAAGGGAAGAACATTCATCATTCCCTCGGTTTTTCCCACTGTTCCATCGTTTTTCTCTGGGAATTCAGGAGACCTTCAGAGAAGATGACCTTGCTCTAGCAATATGCATGTGAAGATGATCAGCTCTTGCAACTCTGTCAGTGCTCTTTTGGGAACCTGGCCTCACACTAGTCACCATCTTATTGCAGGCAAAAGGAGTTTTACTTCCCAAATCAGCAGGCAGACTGGTATCATTGCTTTGGACATAAGGCTATGGATGCAGTTAGGACTTACTCCTTCACTGTCTCTTAGGAACTGGGAGTGAAACCAGATGGTCTGAATAAGCACCTCCACTCACCACAACTATGACACAGTGAGGAAGCTTCACAAGTTTTGCTGAACAAGGAGTTGCTTTTGCAATACTGCACCATGCTGACATGAAGACATGAAGACAGACTTGACAAGCTAACTACCAATTCCAGAAACTACTGTGAAACACAAAAGGTCCTTCAACAGTTTCACCTCCTGCTCCCTCAAGTCCACCAAGGAACTGCAATGCACAAGACATGCAGGAGTAAAGACAAAGGCAGCGCTCTCTTGACCACCAGATCAAACACCACAGGCTCTTCAGAAACATGTGCATGCTACCAGCAGAGCCTTCCAAAGGGATTACATCGAGGGAAAGAGTTACAGACAAAAGCAACATTTCAAGATCTTCTGAACACCACACGACACCGCAGGACAGCCAACACATCTTCCTTTCCAAAGTGAACAAGAGAACAAAACAAAGAGGAAGGTTAATCCTCCTGCACGTGACACTGTTTCAGGAAAAATGCTAACAAGCAAAGCTAAAGAAACAATGGTGGTTTACTTCATCCCAAAATAAAGTCATGCAACAGCATTTCAAAGACCCAGCCCACTTCCACAAAGGAAACAAGAGACAAGTGTGGTGCGAGATTTCCTGTAGCTTCAGGTCTGGAGACAGCCTATTTGGCACAATGCTGCCGGAGCATCTCAAACTTCTGTGATTATAGATCATAACCTCGAGGATTCTGAGCCCCCTCTCAAACTAAAACTCCGGAACTCCTTGAGTGAGCTGGTCAAGGTTTTGCCCACTTGCAAAGCACTTGCCCATCATCTCTGTGTGTCTGACCAGCACACTCAAGCAGATTCCTCAGGGAAAGCCTTCTTTTACCTGCAAAAGATTACCCTCTTTACATGTTTTAAATCCTTCCTGTCTTGTGCTTTAGTTACTTTGCTGGCTACTAACCTCTACTTCCTATTTGAGGCTCACCACACAAATGTTACCTCCCACAACCCTCCTATTCATTGTCCCCAGCACACCCAAAGGCAGTTTTCCTTCCTTTTTCTTACATGCCAGCAATACCACAGAGTAAAATACCCTCCCTTCACTTCTCACTACAGTGCCTCTAGAACCTGAGAGAAGCAGTTATCCTAGAAGTCCTGCTCAGCCCCTCTGCCTGCAGGAGAGGCTCGCTTTTGTTTCAGAACAAGACAGGTTCATCACAAACACATATGAAGGAGGCAGCGGTAAGGGAACCTTGAGAGAACAATTCCTGAGCACACAACAAACGTCTGCCAACAGCCACAGAGAGCTTCCAAAGGAGCATTCACACTCGAGCACCAGATTACAAGGCCAGCGAAAGGCACATTGCTAACAGCAGACAGCCCAAGAAACAAGCCCATACTTTCCAAGGCAGTGCTGCTTCTGACTGGGATTCACTTTTAATTCTCTCCATAGTAGCTTGCACGTGGCTATGTTCTCGATTCCTGCTGGAAGCAGTGCTGGTAACACAGGGATGGTTTAGCTACGGCTGAGCAGTGCATACACAGCAGCAAGGCCTGTTCTGCTCCACACACTGGCTGGCTGGAGCTGCACAAGGAGTTAGGAGGGGACAAGGCTGCAACAGCTGACCCCAGCTGACCCAAGGTGTATTTCAGACTACAGGACGGACATCATGCTCAGCAGTAAAACTGGGAGGGGAGAAGGAGGAAGGGGAGACACTTAGCTGCGTTACAGCATTTGTCTTCCCAAGTAGCAGTTAAGTGTGATGGAGCCTGGAGATGGCTCTCAACAGCTGCCTGCCAATGGAAGCAGTGAATGAATGCCCCATTTTGCTTTGCTTGTGAACATGCCTTTTGCTTTACTTATTGTCTTTATCTCAACCATGGGTTTTCTTACTTTTACCTTCCAGACTGTTGTGGTTTAAGCTCAGTTAGCCACGCAGCCTCTCTCTCACTCCCCCTCCTTTCTTCCCCCCGCTCCCAGAGAATGGAAAGAATGTAACTCCCACGGGTTGAGATAAGAACAGTTCAGTAACTGAGGTATAACACAAACCACTGCTGCTGCCACCAATAATAATGATAAGGGAAACAACAAGGGAAGAGAATACAACCGCTCACCACCCACTGACCAATACCCAGCCTGACCTGAGCAATGATCCAACCCTTCTGGGTAACTGCCCCCAGTTTATATAGTGGGAATGACGTGCTGTGGTATGGGATACCTCTTTGGTCAGTTTGGGTCAGGTGTCCTGGCTCTGCTTCCTCCCGGCTCCCCCTCCTCCCTGGCAGAGCATGAGGCTCAGAAAGCCCTTGGTCAGAGTAAATACTACTGAGCAGTGACTGAAACCATGGGTGTCGTCAGCACTGCTCCCAGGCTGAAAGTCAAAACCACAGCACTGCACCAGCTACTGAGGAGAAAAATGACTGCTACTGCTGAACCCAGGACATGGATCCTCTCCCTCATCCCACTGTGGGGCAGTGACTGAGTGACCTCATGGGGTGTAGGGGCTGAATAACTGCAAAGGCTGGGTAGCTTCTCACTTAGAAAATCAAAATCCTGTCAGGAGAAGCAGTCCCTTCTCCCACTGCAGCGCAAACTCCACAAAAAGCAGCTAAATGAGAGCATTTTTACAGCTCAATTTACTCTCTCAGGCCAATACCCAGCATGGGAAAGTGCAGGAGCAGCTTTTAAGTGAGCACTTTCAGTGTCTGTGGAAGCAGGGAGGAAATGAGGAGCTCCCGAGATCTGAATTTAGGGTTTGACCTTAACTCGCTGCTACATGCCGCCATCAGACTGCAGACTGCTTTGGCAGCTTTATCGTGCTCACCTGCTGAAGTGGCCGTACCGGATTTTAAACTTGTACACACGGCTGCCTGCGTGAAGAAACCTTGTTTCAGGCAACGGACAGGCAAATGGTTTCAATGGCATCCTTCTTCCTCCCTGAATGCCAGCCTAGGTAAGGAGAGTCAAAGGAAAATCACTGAATCTCCACCAGCTCTCTCCTCTCACACAGAAGACGAACGCAGCTTTCGCCCCAGAGGAGATGCACAGAGCGAACGCTCCTCCCGCAGCACCTCCCGCCAGCCCAACGCCGTCGGGCCCGCGGGGCGGCGGAACCGGGTGCCTGCAGCACAAGCAGCGGACGAGCCCGGGCTGACGCCGCGCTGCTCCGAGCGGCGCTCCCGGCGGCCCTGGAGCTTCACGGGCCTTTCGCTGCCGCGGCTCCCCCAGTTAGCCCCGTGCCGCGGCCCGCCACCGACCCCACCATGCGGGAAGGCGGAGGGACCCCCGGGCGCTGGGGGAAGGCCGGGACCCGTGGCGGACGCCGGCCCAGGGCCCGGGCAGGAGAGAGGGGAGAATTCACCACCGCCCCAGCTCCGCCGCGGCCCACGAGGCCCTCCGGCAGTGCCCCGCTCGGCTGAAGCGGCGCCTCCCCCGCCCCGCCGCGACCTCCGGCTGCGCGTGCCTCAGGAGCCGAGCCGAGCCGAGTTCAGCCGAGCCGAGCCGAGTTCAGCCGAGCCGAGCCAAATTCAGGCGAGCTGAGCTGAGCTGAGCAGAGCTCAGCCGAGCCGAGTTCAGTAGAGCCGAGCCGAGCTGAGTCGAGTTCTGCCGAGCCGAGCCGAGCTCAGCAGCACAAGCGAACGGCGCCCGGCTGTGGACTCGGGTCCCGCGGGCGATGCCGGAGCAGGGGGGTGCTGCAGGCGACATGAACGGGTGGTGATAGTGCCCTCGCTCGAGGGGTTCCACCACACGGCCCCCCCGGCAGCCAAGCCTCTGGCTGAGCATGGCGCAAGGGAGGCCGAATGGGAACGGCCCCTGGTGTCAGATCCACAGCGGGTGAGGAGGGCGCCAAGCCACGGGACACGCACAGCGCAGCTGCTCGTGCCTTGCTCAGCAGCCGAAAACCAAAGCCACATGCGCTGAGACAGCGGCGGAGGCAGCAGGAGCCGGGGCGGTGGCACCGGGCCCCCGCCCGGCTTCTCACTGTCGCTTCTCGGCAGGTTTGCGGGGCTCAGCCCATGACGGGGGCTCCCGGCCCAGGCACAGTGGCCCTGCACACAGAGCAGTACCATCACCACAGCTTCTCAGAAGAGATGCGGAAGACAAAGGCCATGGGCTGCGCACCACGAGAACACCTGGGCTGCTGCCCACACCCTTCCGAGCTGAGCCAAAGCTTCCGGGCTGTTTTAATTCCAGGCCCAGCTGCCCATGACACTGGGAGTCAGGTTCCCCCTTCCCAGTGAGAGCGATGAGCGCTGTGGCACCACCCTGCTGTACTTACACAACTCAACACAGCCCTCCCTGCTCAGATGCCTTACTCAGTATGTTCAAGTAACAGCAAGAGCCACAGAAGTGCCTTAATATCGCCGTGCCCCTCCCCTGCCCTCTCCTGGGGCAAGCTGCAGGACAAGGGGACAGTGAACTGATAACTTGTTCTGCCCATCAGTGGGCGGTACAACAGGGAGAGAGCATTTGGGCTGGAGTGGCCCAGAGCACTGGGTTTCCTCACACACTGACCCCTGTATGTGCAACCCGGGCTCCCAGAGGTTCCCCATAAGCATCTTTCATTCTTCTAATGTGGCAGGTGCCCAGAGTCCTGCAGGGCTCCTAAGGGTGCCAAAGTGCTTTCTTGGAGCCTCCTTTCCAGTGCAGGCTTAGAGGAGGGTCTTTTCTGCCCCCACTGCGCAGCTGAAGCTTTGCTAATGAGAAATGGAAGAGCACGATGATGCACGAGTTGTGCATCTGGTCTCATCCTGGCTCTCATCTTTAGGCTCTGCCTAAAGTAGGCCATGTGTGACCAGGACTCTCATACCACAAATTCAGATGTTGCTAAGAGGGGTTTCAAGATAAGTGCTGCTCTCCTTACCCTGGGGCCTGCAGAGCAGAATTTCTTGGCAGAGCAGTTTGCTGTGCCCTTTGGGCAAGGTAAGGGTGGAAGAAGAGACTGTCCCACTGCATGAGGAAAAATGAGCCCTGCAAGGTGGCTGAGAGCAACTGGCACCCCAAATGCCCCCAGGCCTTGCCCCAGGCTGCAGGAAGGACATGCAGAACAAGAAACAAAAGGAAATTATGATCCTGCTGCCATTAAACCAAATGCCAGGTCCGATGCTGGTGATGTGGTTTCAAGGAACAGCAGCAACACATGACATGCAGGCAGGACCGTGTCACCCACACTGGGAGATCAATGGCCATGAGCTCAGGTGTTCCTGTCCTACTCTGCAGGAGGAGCTGCGTGAATCTGTATAGGGTGGAGGATCATGGACAGACCTCGAGTTCCAAGGTCAGACTCACACATCAGCAAGGAAAGCAAAGGACTATTGTGGTCCTGCTGGCAGGAGAATCCCTGGGCTATGCATGAAGCTGTGGCAAAGTTGGCCTGGAGCAATAATCATCATGAGAAGCCAAAGTTCATGTTAAAAGTTATTTTACTGCCTCATTATTAAATACATAAATTAGCAACCTTAGCAATAGACATATGTGTGCCACAGCATGTCTGGGTGACAGCGAGGGAGGGATTTTCAGATTTGATGACTGCAACAATGGGCAAAAAGAGGACACTGAGGTGAGGTCTTGGGCAGAAGCTCTTCCCTGTGAGGGTGCTGAGATGCTGGCACAGGTGCCCAGAGACACTGTGGCTGCCCCATCCCTGCAGTGCTCAAGGCCAGGTTGGACACAGGGGCTTGGAGCACCCTGCTCCAGTGGAAGGGGTCCCTGCCCATGGCAGGCAGTTGGGACTGGATGAGCCTTAAGGTGCCTTCCAACCCAATCCAGGCTGGGGTTCTGTGAAACTCCAGAGCAAGGTATTTGGATGAATCAATTCTGCATTAGAACAGTAGCTCATTGACGCTCCGGGAAATGCCACACAGGCATGTCTGGCACAGATGCCCAGGGCAGCGTTTCCTATGGAAAACTCCTGTGAGGCTCTGGAATCTCAGCCTCTGCTTAAAGGAAAGATATACGTGCCAACCTGCCTTAAATTAGCCTTGGAAACTGGCTATGGAAAATGTGCCAGCTCAAATGCATACCCCTCTTATTTACCTCGTGATGACAACAAAAGCCTGATGAAATTTTACTCATCCATTAACCAAAGAGCCTTTGCCCAGTGCCACACGTGGGTGGGATTCCAGCAGGGTGACATGATGCTTTTGGCAGGAGGATCTTGGCCCCCAAGGATGGCAGCCCTGTGGCATGAGAAACGCAGGCACTCCAACCACAGCCACATACTTCACCTGCTGACTCAAGAGGAAGAATGCAGAACCTACAAGAATGAAAGTCCCAGCCAAAATCCTCAGATGTTAATCTCACGGAATGGCTCGTCAGGTCAAGATTAATGATTAGTGACTGGTGACAACACTAACTGGTTTCTAATCATATTTATAGCAAGGGATAGCAACGGTGCTCCACGGGTATCACTTCAGAAATCCACTGGAGGAAAAGAACTGAAAATCACAGAATCAACCAGGCTGGAAAAGCCCTTTCAGCTCATCCAGTACAACCATTCCCCAGCCCTGCCAAGGCCACCACTAACCCATGGCACTGAGGGCCTCGTCTACACAGTGTGTGAACACTTACACAGTCTTTGGACTCTTTAAATATGACTTTTCAGCTCATGTGGGCAGTGTTAAGAGTGTGACTTGTGTATTGCCACCATGGTGAGAGGCCCCTCCACACCCCCTTGGAGGCCATGGCAAAACTCAAACTCCCTTTTGAAGTGTGAAATGACTTTCATTTCTCCTGCTCCTGCAGGTGTTTCATTTCTTCTCCCCGCAATCCTCCCAGCACCGAAAGCAGCAACAATCAGATCATTTCCTACACTGCACATGGCAATGGAAATCCCAAAAGAATCCTGTCTGCAGGTGAAAACCCACCACTGACACCTCCCTGTAAGATCACTGCACAGCATCAGGGGCTGGGGTTATTTTCTTGTTGAGGACGGGGTATTTAAGGATGTGGTTGAGACAATGCATTTTCCGTTTGACTTCAGTTTGACTTTCAGTTTGAAACAGAGCTGCTGCTCTTCTTGTTAAACCCCATCCCAGGAACAGGGAACGATTTTCAGAAGCCCTGCCAACCTGTTTTGGCTCGTCAGGTTGAGGATACCAACATTCGAGCTATCAAAGAACTATCATCACGATAAAGGAAGGGTTCCCCTTCTCCACTGGTTCTCTGAAGATCACCCTTTCCCCTGAGTGAATGTTCCCAATATTCTGTGTTTTAAAGCTGTTTGTAATCTTAATTGCTGCTGGTATCTCTGGGAGATCAAAGGGCGATGGCTCTGATTCTTTGTATTACTCACTGCTCCATTAGCACAAAGCTCCCATATTCACTTATTTGGGTTTAGGAGGTAACTGTCTCCTTTCACTGCATGCACATCATTACTGTAAGCATTCGGGGCCCTGCCAACTGATGCACAGGGGGAGGAGGAGGAGAACCTTTGAAGAAGGCTGTTCAAACGTAATTCAGTCTCTAATTGGCAAGGGACCGTTACTAACGAATTGCTCCTGTTTTATGTCAGTAATGAATCAGGTTGATGATGTGTAACATACATTAAGGCAGTTAACGAGTGTTAACTAGAAATGCGACTGAAAGACAAGAAAAAGGGTTTTTTACCTTTCGCTGGCCAAGCAGAATTGCTAATGAATAAAAGGATATGTGTAAGTGGCTTATGTGATTCCAATCTGCAGTGGAAAGACTTTTCTTAGAATCTGATGGTAACCACAAGTTTGTGGGAAAGAGAAATCAGACGCTTACTGTGGCAGTTCAGCACAAGGTACTTCACTTCTAACCAAGCCTGAAATGAAAATGACTACAAGTCATTACCGTAAAATAGCTGATTAGAAGCCAATGTGAAGCGAGACAGTGAGCCTCTGGCCATAGCTACAGCACCAAGACATCGTGCAGTCACCTCTGCTGTGGATTTACTCCGTGGTGTCTGTGTGCAAACACTTACCATGTGGTGACCCAAGTTAGCTCAATCACTTTCATTGCGGGACAAGACACTTTGCACCTCCCAGTGTGCACCAAGCAAGCTGCATGCTCCAAAGCCTGCACCTAAGAGAAGGAGCAGCCATAATCCCAGTTTGACTCCTAGGCACTACGCAACAACACAACAAGGCCTTGGGTACAAGCAGGAGCCTGTGCATGAAGGAACAGGGGAGACACACAAGCTAGCAGTGCCAGGGCAGAGCCTTCAGGTTATGGCAGGTCCCGAGCTGCATCGTCCTGTGGATGTGCAGGCACAACAGCAAGTATCATTACAAAATCTGGGCAGAAGGAAGAGTTCTGGTTTGCTTTGGCATGTGAACAAACTGGCTTATTAGGCCACAGGTGCAGAAATGAGACCATGAGACTGAAAGTGAGGATAAAATGGAGAACTCTCATGTTCTACAAGTTTTGTGAAATAGGCATCAATGAAACCTGCCAGGCACTGCTGCTCATTGCAGGGGGATTGGACTAGATGACTTCTGAAGGTCCCTTCCAACCCAAACTCTTCTAGGATTCTAATGATAATCCCCACCTCCAGGTAGCTTGTATCTAGACAAGCAAAGATCGCTGTTTCAGAAGTGGGGAAAGTCTCTGATGTCTGGAGCCACCTTTACTTGCTGCCACAGCAGAAGACATCACCGTATGAACGGCAAAAGGGTAACCAGTGTGTCCAGCAACAGCATTGGTGGCCAAGGTCCTCCAGTTAGATGCCCTGGACACTAAAGATAAGGTACTTGTAGATGAGCCTCACTGCTTTCTGGGGAGCAATCTCACATACACCACGGAAGAAACACCTTACATCCAAAGCTGCTGCTGCTCTTTAAGACCTGAAGTACCTTTGTGCATGGCTGAAATGTCAGGGATGCTGCTTTACCCTGGGTGTGTTGCTGTTTTTATTTCTCCATCACTGTAACAGTTAAAGACTTCAGGCGATCAACATCACATTGAGAAGGAGGCTCACTACATTCCCTTCTTCACCACTTTGTATTGCACCATCTCCTTTGCAATGTGCGCGAAGTAATGCACAGGCTTTCCCTGAACAATTGGTACAAAATACCCAGTTTAGACCATTTCAATCCTCCCACCCCAGTAGCAACCACCAGGCCTGGCCAGAGCGCTGGCCAAGCAACCTGCAACTTCTGATGCTGCGCTTCTCCTTACCTCTATTTGTGACCATGAGGTACCTTTATTAGGTTTGAAACATGGTGTATTGCAACCCAATTTCTATCACCCAAAGGTCAAAGCCCCTTGGTGCCCAGCTGGTTGCTGGTTTAGAAACAAGCTGATAATAGAGTCATAGCAACAGTACTTCCAGAGTCAGAAAATAAACATTGAGCATCAGCAGAAGCTGGGTATAGATTACTTTATCTCTGGATTAAATGGAGATAAAAATCCCTCTTTGAGAACAAAATCTATGCTCCGGAAACAGTAGATAGGATGAAGTTAAGCACAGTCTAGTGAAGCGTGAGACCTATTGCTTGCTGACATTGATACCTCAGAGCTCATCTTGAAACACAGCCACCAGCTATTGGTGCCGTATTGGCAAAGGACAGTGCAACCACAGAGGAGGAAGTTTAGCCAGTGAAGAGGGAGTGGGGGAGACAGAAAGCAGCACACAGACACCGCTCGCATGGAATCATAAATCCTCAACTTTAGAACATCAAACAAGTGCTGTTGGTTGACACCGCCATGACAATTACAACGCTTGTTGGATTGCTCTTTGCAATCCAAGCTGTCACTAGACAAATAAACATGCAGAAATACAGGGGTATGTGGAAAAGTTAAACATTGGAAGAAAGTGTCTTTACTAGTCAGACAACAATGCAAACTCACACCTTTCAAAACGTATTGTGTGTCAGAATGAACATGATTTCCTGCCTTCCAGAAGCAGCTTCTCTGGTTCACTGACCTTCCTTTTCTTCTTGGGTCCTGTTACCTCTTCCTGGCTAAAGGCAAGGTTCAGGCAGTTTATCTGTAAGAACCATCAGAAACAGTGATCATTCTCACGGCACAGGCTCCTGCTAGACAAGTCAAGAAATACAGCTTCCAAAACTAGAATGTGTTTTCCTGGATCCTCTTGGATTTGCTCAGTATGATCCTGTGCTCCTGAAAAGCAATTAGGCAAGGAATCAAAACTGGGATAACGGATGGAATTGGAACTGTAAGATTTGTGAAAGCAACACGTTCAGCTTCAGGGAAAGAGTTTGGGGGCACAAGGAACAGTTCCCATCTTCCCACCACTGAGAGAAACCACCAGGAGCATGGACAGCTCTGAGAAACAGAATAGCTCTTAGGGCACAGCCTGTTTCACCAAGCTCAGATCAGAGAAGTATGCAAAAGAAGGGGGGCACTTACACAGCACCGCTGTTTATACACGAGGGAGCTTCAATGTGAGTTGGTCGATCTCAGACCTCAAAGACTACCTGTGAGTCTGCAAGAACACAACTCAGTGACGCAAACTGTTTTTCAAGAGGCTTAACTTCCCTCTAGAAAGACACAAACCTCCCTCAAGAATATTCAGGGGGCTACAAACCAAAAGGTTAAAACCCACAGATTAAGTAGATGTTAGAATATAAACAGGTCTGTGGTACAGGCAATCCAGACAGACCACAGAGAGATGGACAGCCAGAACAACAGCTGAAGTGTTGGCTTTGCCAAGTGACAAACTCACTTATTCTCAATATCACATCACATATCTGCATTTTTACAGTAATGATCTGGAGCTGCAGAGAGAAACGTGTGTTGTTGCCCACCCAGAAGGGACAAAGCACACAGGAACCTCTCATGCTCTCACTGGAACTGAGCTGGAAGGACACACGCACTTCAGCTTAGCCTCCAAAAGTAAGTTCATCTGGAGGAATGCAAGGTGAATGAAAAGGGAAAAGAGGCTAACCGAGTTGTTGCTCCAGAACAGCAGCACTTTACTCCAGCTTCACCCTAAAACACGAGGAATCACGTAAGTGAAGCAGGATAAACAGAAGGAGTTAATAAAGAGCTATTCCAGAACACATCCTGGAGACAAGCACAAGGTCTCCAGATTGTGGTCATTACAGAATTCCCCACTCACGTCATCAAGGCTTTCTTTCTATCTGACCTTGGTATGAGGCTCTGGTAATCTCCACATAGCAATGGTCTTCCTAATGTGTGAAATAACTCTGATTAGGGATTAACAGCAAACCAGTTTGAATCAACCTCACTTTGCCTCTCGATCATGTTGCAAATTGTTTTTCCTCCCCTCTTTCCTCCCCTTCATTATGAGCAACACAACATTGCTTAATGCAGAAAAGTACCATTTCCTTTCCATAAGAACAGAGAAAACAAGAATCTGCCGAAGTGGGACGGGCAGGCTCTCCTTCACCCTGCACGCTCAGGTTGACACAAGGGCCAGCGCTGCCCGGGGTGCATTTGCTTGAGGGCAGAGTGATGAGTGGATGTGGGCTCGAGCTCCTGACCTGACACCCAGCTGCTCAAACTGGCATGTTAGGCAGTTATTTACTTTCCCTTCCCTGGCATCATGCTAACCTGTCCGCTTCCTTTTTGAAGTAAGCGGCCCGGGGGCAGAAACACCTCATCCAAGAACTCTCCAGTGCTCACACAGCTGCAGGGTTTGCTCCCTGCCCTGCTGGATGCACACTGAAGCAAGGCAATGAGCCCCAGTCACCTCAGTAAGGCAGCAGCTCTCCTATTTCACCCTAAATTGTATAAAAAAGCACCAGCTAGAGTCGGTGCTTTTATTTCCTCTATTGAGGAATGGCTCTTTTGCATCACAGACTCAGTAAAGCTTTTACCTCTTTGCTACTCTTCCTGAATTTTCTGCATGGATGGGATACTTCTGAGGTGGAAGAAAGAGGCAGAAGGAGCAGTTGCTCACATGGAGCCACTGCAACTCTCCCAATCATCTTCCTCCCCTTTACCACAGGCAGTGTGACCACCTCACGGGAACCTGAGGGGAGAAGGGTACAAACATCTATGCAAGCCATCAAGTGCTCTAGACAAGCACTATTCATCTGTTGGATGAATCAGATGTCAACCGTGTGAGGTATTTCACTGAAGCCAACATGTCCTGTCCTGCCCCTGCCCAGCCACAAGCTCAGGTAGGAACTCGGAGCAAGAACAGACACCAAGTCCAACATCCAGGTCCCATCCTTAACCAAACACTCAAGCTTCTCCCCCAGAGATGTTGCTCTAAATGGGATTAAATCAGATCCCACGTATGTTTATTTGACTTAAACCAGAAAGTAAACTTCTTAAACGGTGTGGACAAAAGCAGGAAATCCCTCCCACTGACTAAACATACAATCAAAGCCTCCAGAAGTTGATTAATTCTAATTTTTCCCATGTACTGGGATGCTTGACATGGAGCTTGCACTGCATCTGTGTTGTCTTACACAACCACTGCAGGTCCTCGGCTCCGCTGATGAGCCGGGTGCTGTAAAAGCACACAGGAGAGGGCCCAGGACCTCAAACACTTGTCCTGAAAAGGGACCATGCTGACAACAGGACAGGGGGGACAAGTCCAGGTCAAGTAGCAAAACCAGACACAGATCCATGGCCTCCTAACTCCAAGTCCAAGGCCTTGTTCTTCCCAAGACCCAGCTACAGTGTGCGCTTGAGCCCAGAACCCCCCCTGTGCTGGACTGCACCCCCAGAGTGTGAGCAGCAGCTCAGGGAGGAGATCTGCCCCTCTGCTGAGCTCTGGGGAGACCCCTCCTGCAGTCCTGATCCAGCTCTGGGGAACAGCACAGAGGGACGTGGAGCTGATGGAGCGAGGGCAGAGGAGGCCATGGGGATGCTGAGGGCTGGAGCAGCTCTGC
>JANRGW010018736.1:0-10143 GCA_024733675.1 Psilopsiagon aymara | reverse complement strand
TCTCCAGGCTGAACAGCCCCAACTTTCTCATCCTATCTTCATACAGGAGGTGCTCCAGTCCTCTGATCATCCTCATGGCCCTCCTCTGGACTTGTTCCAAGAGTTCCATGTCCTTTCTATGTTGAGGACACCAGAACTGTACACAATACTCCAAGTGAGATCTCCTGAGAGCAGAGTAGAGGGGCAGGATCACCTCCCTTGATGCTCCTTTTGATGCAGCCCAGGATACAGTTGGCTTTCTGGGCTGTGAGTGCACACTGAAGTAGGCTCATGTTCACAGAGGTGAAACTGACTGGTCTGTAGTTCCCTGGGCATCCATTTTCCCTTTCTGGAAATTGGGGGCTATATTACCCTTTTACCATCGTCAGTCACACCATCCCATCACTGAAATTATATGACAAGCTGTCTGATCGTTTTTTTTTTTCTTAAAGTAAGCATTTCTCCATCGTCCTTAATGACTTTTAAGTCATTAAGGACTCCTGGCCACTACATGGTAAAAGTCGCTAGAACAGTAAGGTCACCACACATAATATGAAAGTTGTATTTAAAAACACTTCAAATGAAGAAAGCTTTTTCCTGGCTGGTATTTTAAGGTGCTACCGCTAGTTCTAGAATATGATTTCAAATACAGTGAAGGGTAGCTCTCTTTCTGCATATGACCTAAGTAAATTGCAAGCAATTCCAATCACAGCTTCCTACATTACTTTTATACAGTTAGAAGACTAGAAACGTGAAAAATCTTAGCTCAGTTGTTTTTGCTAATTACTGATTTTCCTCTCTGTGGCAACTTTTCCTACCTAATCCCTTTTGGTCCAGAATGCTCTGGGATTCCCTCTTTTCTTACCATTAAAGTTACTACAATGCTTATGTACAAATTCAGGTTGCAAAGGAAATATCCATGCAAAAAAGGTATTAAATGTGAAGAAACCACAGTTATCAATTACATGCACACAATCCCAAGAGACACACAATGCTGCTGACTTTGCACAATCTATACCCAGTTAGTCCACTAAAATGGCAGCTCAAGTTGTCAAGAATAAGCAATGTTGTATAGAAGGCTGTTGCAGCTTCAGTCACACCTCCAAACACATGATCTTCATGATAAATGTGTCCAAGTTGGCTTCAGAAGAGACAGAAATCTGAATCTGCTTTTTGAAGTTATGTTTTGATCTTTCTGGTATTCTGATTCTGAGATACATGTTATTTATTAGCCTTTATATTCTGCTGAGTTTGACGCCATAAACTACAGAGTTCTTTTAAAAATGTTTTGTGCAGATGATAGGACTGATTGGAATTGATCTATTTAATTTACATTTCATTGCTAAGCTGCAAGTTTGTGTATAGTTGCATCAAGTTGCCTTTTTCTCCATCAGTTGAGCTTAATGGGGCTTTATTTCTGGCCTATTGTTCTTTGTATCCATACAAAATTTTTTTGCTTCAGTTATTTGTCAGCATGATCCAATTATTTAGTTTTGAGACAACACTTACGCATTAGTAAATACCTGGTTAGTATATATGCAGGAATATCACAGCTGCTGTTTCTAACCTTAACTACAAGTCACAGATGCCTTAGTATACGAAATTACATTCCATTTACATAATGAAGACCCTGTTCAACTCCTTTGAATAATTAAAGATAAACTTCCTAGAGCAAAGTATTTACTAGATCAAACACATGACGTGTAGCCATGCTTTTGAGAACACTTGTAGCATTTGGAGGAAAGTATTTCTCTGCATGGAATAAAGTTCCTAGTATCCATTCACAACAGAAGTTTAGCTTTATTTTGAAGAGTAGGTTATATGACTGCAGGGATTCTTCTTATCATTGAGTGATTCTGGATTTTTATTCCCATCTTCCTAGGGATGGAAGACTATTCCTGAACTTTGCTGCTGTGATCCTCTGTGACATACTTGCTTCATGTGTTTGTATCTTTACTTGCCTTATGAAGAGTGAACAGGAGTGAGCCAAGGATGTTCAGGAGAGTGTGTCTGTGTTCATGGCACAGTACAGGACACAAGCGAGCAAGTCAAGAAGCTTCCAACATGCTCCTCAAGTAGAGGCTGCAGTGGGGAGCAGCAGACCATGCAGGTCTTAGAGAGAAGTCTCAGGCTGGAGAGAAGGCAGTGCTAATGACTTGGGAGGCCAAGCAGACTCTGCTGCAATTCAAGAAGCTAGAGACTTCTCTAAGGCTCTCCAACCACATGGACACAGACAACAATGGAGGAAATGCCATAAACCACTCATTTCTATTCTGTATAATCCAGTAACTTTCAGTTTTCTGTTGAAGAAATGTGCCAGTGTATTATCCACATAATGCTGCCTTTTTTGATCTGTGTGTTGTGGTTTCCTTTGGGAATTTTCTATAAAGGGGCATGTGCACACCCACTTCAAAGATCTGGATGACTAAAGCTCTGTCACATTTAGCCCATGTTGCAATTTTTCTTGCCTTTCCTTTACAGCCCTATTTTAAAATCTTTGCTTTAAAACCTGCTTAACTCCTCTGCCTGTTAGCATCTTTTGCTGCCAGACAGGAGAGCCTGTTTCTTCCCTAGCCCTTCCTTCCTTTACTAGCAGCTGACTTGGCTGGGATCCAGGTACAGAAATAACATGTTTGCCTTGGCAGACCTGACACCTTGAACTTGATACTCATGCTAAAACATGTACTTCCAGCAGCCTGAGAGATCAGGTATCAGCTTTTCCAGAAGAATACTGATCTGGTGATATTCCACTTCGTGATATCAAAGACATTAAGACTACGTAACATTGTTTTCCATTTCAGATGAGGCCATTTCCATTTCCTCATCCTCCTCCCCATTTATCATCCTGCCCCCATATCCATCAATGACATCCGGTGTAGAAATCCTGCTTAACACATGACATTTGCTCCTTAGTGTGGGGCACTGTATGCATTCTCTCATCTGCAACTACACTGTGCTCACAGCTACACCCTGCCTCACAGTGGTCTTCTTCAGTCTTTGTGGAGGCAGATCCTAAGGCTTTCTACCATTCATCTTCCATGGTTTCACCTTCTTTAAAGTCCAAAATACCTTTCTTCCTCTGCTAAGCAGACAATGCTGCCCCAGCACTGCTGGAGCCTTCCTCTCCACACCACAGCAGAAAATCACACGTTCTTCTTCCCAGCAGGTAAGTTTGCAGTCCCACTGGGCTTCTCTGAATTCAAGTCTACAGATCAGAAACAGAAATGGATAAACTCCTTCTGTTATCAACAGATTCTCAGTCTTATACTTTCAATCTTTCATCTCTGTGGATAAGTACAAGCTAGTAAGCTCTTCTGTTTGTTCTTGCCTTTAGTTTTTCAAGATGGGGAAGCCAGCCAAATAACCCTTCTGCTGACCGCTGTCACTCCAGTCATCTTTGGCCCCAGTAAATGCACTATTGAGTCCTTCTATAGTACCCTCCTTCTGCTCCAGAATATCTGATTATCCACTATTTCAGAGCCATTGTGGATATTTCTGCTAAGTCTACTACTTAATCACATCTAAGTGCATCAATGAATACCCTTTGTATCTGAGGATGTTTCTCTGCAGATGGGGAAACCTACTGCACCTCATATTGTTATTGCTTTTTTGCTACTCTACATTCACCTTCAAGTCATCTTGCTGATTTCTTCACATTTCTTTCAGCATTACTTTCTCTGTCACCAACTCAAATCGTCTCCTCAAAACCGCAAAATATGATTATGTTCTCACCTTTGAGAATAGAGCTAAGAATGTAAAGCATAATAAAATTGGAGCTTACAGTGGCCACTGGTCTTCTTATAGATGATGGAGTGAAAAGAAATATCATGCCTGTCAGCAAACTTGATAGCTAGGAAAATGGTTTTCTCATTGTTAGAAAGTTAGTATCATTTCATATTTGAGAAAGATGAATGTACAAAAGAGGAACAGAGTCTGTAACAGGATTAATACTCACTTTGAAGCCACCAGTGAATCAATCTGCTAATGATAAAGATAATGCAATAGTGACCTCATCCATAAAAATTCCTCTCCCTGAAGAAAGATGAAGTAAAAATTACGCTTTTTATGAAAACCTTGTAACTCTCGAATTTCAGTCCTCCGAAATAACACACTGTCATGATTAAGAAGGAAAAGAAAATGAGTAGAAATTGATGCCAAGGAATGAGAGTCATCATAAAAATGGTGAGACTCACACAGTATTACTTGGTTTTGCTGCAGCTAACCTGCAATACTGAGAAAAACACAGATGTACAGATACTAAATTTCAGCTAACAAAACCAACTGTGTATTTACCAATTCAAGGCAAAAGAACGTCAAATGAAGTATATAGTGAGACCAGCTGTGACCCAGACCACAGAGCACTGGTAAGAGAAAGGCTTGTTACGGTCTAGAGCTAATAAAGCACGTCAAGAACACAGACAATACATATGATATAGCTTTTTGAAAAATAGGTTTTCTAGGAACGGGTAATATATTCTATTTGACTGGATTGAAAACCGTATCACCTATATCACCCGCTTTAGTAAGATAACACATCTTGTTATAAATCTTGATTCTCTTATATCCTAAAATCATTAGGGCTATTGAAACAGTGCAATTAGAAAATCTGAGAAGTACAACATATAGACAGGCCCAGGTTTACAGATCAGAGGAATTTAGAAAAGTTATTTCAAGAAGGGTTGAAGGTGTGATGACAACAGAGACATAGTATAGAGAACTAAATATAGATTAAAATTCAACAGGATAAAGAAAAGGTTTTAGCAAAATACTCCTTATATTAGTTTTAATATTTTAATATCTTCTTTCTCTAGTTTTTTGACTGTGGTTCTTCTAAAAAACCCTTGGGATGCTTTATTTGCAAGGATCTTTCTCTTGCTTTGATTTTATCAGTAACCAACATTATTATTCCTTTCTTTTCTAAACAAAACTGATAACTTTTCTTGCTGGAACATGCTAGTTGCCTTTAGATTTATGAGATTTAGAGCTGAGATTTTCAACAGAGATTTTCAGACAGAGCTCTTAGACATGATGCGCTAATTGGGAAATTAGCACACAAGTAACAATAACTATGAAATGGATATTACTTAAGCTGAAGCCCATATATTAGAATAACCCATCTGCATGAAAATTACGACGCAGTGGAGATGGCATTTACTTAGAAGAGTGGGAGTCTGAAAAGTTTCTTTTCAAGCTCCACAATAAAAACAGACATGAAGCTGTTGCCATTTAGAAATGAAGACGTAAGGTCTGGTACGGGAAGCGGAAAATGGATTTGTAAAGAGGTTCATTTTAATGGAAAAGCTTGGTGAAAGGTAGGGAAAAGAATAGGCACCAACTTAGGCCTGTATGTGATGTCAAGTGGAAAGCTCAGGAGAGGGATGCTGGATGGTGTAGTAAGATTGATTTAACAGTAGATTCAATTTAAGTGAAAAGGCTAAGGTGCTGGCAACTGGGGGTTGAGATGGCATCCATTTAAAAGCAGATTTAATTTGAACAGAAAGGCCAAGGAGGTGGAAGGTGGAGACTATAACAAAATCAATATTAAATTAGGTAAGTAGAAGCTTGAATCAAATCAGCTAGTTAAAAAAAGGCATACTGAGTATTTGGGGGTAGGGAAGCAACGCGTGGACCTAAGAAATGTTAAGGAACTCTCAATAAACAATATATCCCCTCTAATCAGAATAAGAATTCAATTTCAATAAGGATATTATTTGTTACAGTAGTAAACTGAAAAAATCTTAAAGGAAGGTATGATCTGCAGTTTTAAAGAAAATTATATGATTATAATTATATTCCTATTTGAAGTTAGTTGTGTTTTATGTATATACAGGTGTGTATATATATATATAGGGCATGGAATGTAATATTAATAGAATCATAGAAACACATAATTATAGAACTGTTTGGGTTGGAAGGGACCTTTAAAGGTCATCCAGTCCACCCCCCTTGCAATGAGCAGGGACATCTTCAACCAGACCAGGCTGCCCAGAGCCTGACCTTGAATGTTTCCAGGGACTGGGAATCTATTGCCTCTTTGGGCAACATGTGACAGTGTTTCACCACCCTCACTGATCAAAAATTCTTCCTCATAGGTAGTCTGAATATTAAGAATCAATGGCAAAATGCTTAACATGAATTATATTTGCAAACTAGAAATCTATAAGGTAGCAGCAAAATAGCCTTTAAAAACTCCTTTCTAGTTATCAGTCTAGAAATCAGTTCAAAACTGAAAGGAGTCTGTATATACCTACATTTGAAACAAAATGTGTGCATATGCAAATACATATCCATATTTATGCATATACATATCCATCTCCACACATATATACATATATATGTACGTAGTTATCCAAACAGGTAGGAATTGTCCAATAAATGACGTAATACTGTTCAGACACCTTTCTATGTTCAAGAATGGTGCTAGTACTTTCTGCAGACAACATCATTTGCTTTCCATACAGATTGTTTCTAAATACTTAACCTATTCTCCTGAAGTCCTGTTTAAGCCATTACTTATATATATGTACATATTTCTACAGTTGTAATCCAGAATCATGGATGGAAGGTAATGACTGCAGCTCTGTAACTTCTGGTATTTGAAAACTCACACAGTCCATTGGAATGAAAGAGATCTCAAAAATTTACACTTGTAAACTCTCCCTCAACTTTGTGAAAACAAAAATGAGTGAGTGGATAACTCTGACTTGATCAAAATGATCAAGTATCATTTCGATGTACAACAGAGCAGAGCATGCATCATCTGCTGAGCTATGTGTAGTGCCAGGCATCTGACTCTGGCTACTCAGAGGTTTTTACCTGCAGGTTTTTACCTGCACAGGAACATTTCAAAGCTGTACCATGTGTAGATGGCTACTGCTCTCACCTACTAATATTCTGGAGAATATCTGATAATAATCCTTTGTGCTAAAGTGATTGAGGAGGCTCCTCCCCACTGAATTTCAGGGAAAAAAAATTCTGTCTTGTGCTTTTGGGAGGAATTGTGGGAAGACACTGGAGGAATTTACAATTTGAGTGATTTACCCTTTTTCATAATGAAAAATAAATGAGCTGCTTGCTTGTGTGAAAATAGCATCTTGACTATTATCTTCATGTTTATTGCAAGGAAAGTTAGTCTGAGTTTAAAGTCATAATTAAACTTGTGCAGGAAGAGGAAATTAGAGACAACCCTACCATAAGGAATGAATTTACTGAAGATAGACTAAAATGTTTTACTCAAGTGGTATAGCAATTCAAGAGGATTTTTTTTTTTTTCAAATTATTTAAGTCACACCTTTAGTATCAATAAAAACATGTAATTAGCTTACACGTGTCATTTAGTTTATGCCATTTTCTCATGTTTTGCCTGCGCCATATCTGGATAACCGTATGTGTTGCATTCCACGTGAATTTGATTTTCAGGCAGGTAACTTCTTGCTGCTGCAAGAAATATTCCACAGCCAAGACTTCCCTTTTAGTATACTGTACACTATCTATTATTTAAAGGCAATTTCTTAGCTTGAACACAGTGTTCTGCAACAGTCCATGGAGACCTCAACTGTAAATGAAGACTATTTTGTACATTTTGCTAGGGGAATGTAAAAGCAGAGGGTGGTATGGGTATATATTTTTTTTTCTTGAGTTTCTTGTGGCTGATTATTCATCTATGTTTTTTGAGCAGAAAGAAAGAAGGAGGAATCCTGCCTCCACTGCAATTCTTTCACTACTGACTTACCTAGAATTGAGATTTTTTTCTAGTATTTAGTATTTATTTTTAACTGCTTTTATTTTAAACCACCTCAGAGGTTTTACCCTTGGTTGTGTACATTGTATCATGTTTCCATAGGAATCAGAACAAATGCTTGCTTGGGAAATCCATGATAACTTCATGTAAAGGAAAACAAAGAACAATTGAAATATAAGTAAGTAGTGGTAATTTAAACAGTATAGCATCCCTGCTGTATTTCTTCCATCATTAAATGCTTCAGAATTTAGTGTAGGAGTGAGCATGCATTTTCAGTTAATTCACACATTAAGGCTGATAGGAGGACACCAATGTAAGACTATGCAATATTGATAGGATAACAGGTTTATCCTTTATATTTCCAGAGTATGTGAGAGTGGAGTCAGGTATACATAGGATAGTAAGTAGGCGAATCAACAAACTCCAGCTGGACAGACCTCTAAAATCTACAGAAACTGTAACTTGATATTTGTATTCATCAAATGCTTAGTGGGATTGGCTTGGGCCACAGCTGAGCTGAGGAAACACCCTGGATATTTTGGGTGCTACTTCTGATTGCACTTCAACCCCTCCTTTAGGTCATGGTGGGCATCTGCAAGGTGATGAGAATAGCAGCTAGCAGGGAACAAACCACTCCCTGTTACCAGCCTCCCAGAAATGCGAGCAGCTCCTCAGGGCAAGGAGCAGCAGGAGCCACCCATCACCAACCAGGTGTCTTACAGTGTTAGCTGGGCTCCATGTCACAGACCATGTCTGAGGACAGCTATGTTAAACTCTTCATCTCTGCAGGAGTCCACATTATTTTTAGAAAACTATTCAGCTGACTGAGTCTTCACCTGTAACACTGTGTTCAGCTCTGGGGCCCCCAACATGAGAAACACATGAACCTGTTGGAGTGCATCCAGAAGAGGCCACAAAGATGATCGGAGGGCTGGAGCACTTCTGTAAAGACAGGGTAAGAGAGCTCAGTGTTCAGCCTGGAGAAGAGAAGGCTCCAGGGAGGCCTCAGAGCAGCCTTCCAGCATGTAAAGGGAGCCGACAGGAAATCTGGAGAGTATTTTTGCCAAGGGCATGTAGTGATAAGACAAGGGGGAATGGCTTTAAACTGAAAGATGGGAGATTTAGATTAGTTGCTCCAAAGAAATTTTTCATTGTGAGGGTGGTGAGACATTGGAACAGGATGCCCAGAGAAGCTGTGGCTGCTCCATCCCTGGCAGTGTTCAAAGCCAGGCTGGACGTGGCTTTCAGCCACCTGGTCAAGTGGAAGCTATCCCAGCCCATGTCAGGGGACTTAGAACTAGATGATCTTTAAGGTTCTTCCAACCCAAACCATTTTATGATTCTCTGGTTCTATGAATGAACACTTACAGAACACATTGTTGTTAACGGATCCTTGCTGTTCTGTGCCTAGGAGTACATACAGTCAATGCCTTTGAAAATAACTGGTTCTGTTGTTTTACAAAAACTGGCATATCAAAATTCTGGGCTTTTGGGTTGCTTGTCCAGATAAACAGAAAGATGCAAATTGCTTTTCAAGCCTTCCAGAAATACTGATAGTCATAGACGTTTTACAGAAATGCCAGAGACTGGAGGATGCTGTCAACCTGGCAGCTACAGTGCTGTTTCAGTGCCAGGCAATAAACTTGGAGTTTTAAAAGTCTGTGTCAAGTGTATTAATCTGTTGGTCAGTAAAAACACATTTTGTTTCAGTATCTCAAGTCATTATGGCCTAAAGGTGAGAGCTGTGAGTGCTAAAGCCCAGTGGTGATCTGCATTGCTGGCTGTGGTGTGTCAAGTTTCATAAGCCCTCATTTTCAGTGAGGTAATTTAGAGTAGTTGTTGTCTGGGGATGTTTGATTAGAATCATAGAATCACAGAATAGTTAGGGTTGGAAAAGACCTTAAGATCATCTAGTTCCAGCCCCCCTGCCATGGGCAGGGACACCTCGCACTAAACAATATCACCCAAGGCTACATCCAACCCGGCCTTGAACACCACCAGGGATGGAGCATTCACAGCTTCCTTGGGCAATTCATTCCAGTGCCTCACCACCCTACAGTAAAGAATTTCTTCCTCGTATCCAATATAAACTTCCCCTGTTTAAGTTTGAACCCATTACCCCTTGTCCTGTCTCTACAGACCCTAAGGAAGAGTCCCTCCCCAGCATCTTTATAGGCCCCCTTCAGGTACTGGAAGGCTGCTATGAGGTCTCCCCACAGCCTTCTCTTCTCCAGGCTGAACAGCCCCAACTTTCTCAACCTATCTTCATACGGGAGTTGCTCCAGTCCTCTGATCATCCTTATGGCCCTCCTCTGGACTTGTGCCAACAGTTCCATGTCCTTTTTCTGTTGAGGACACCAGAACTGCACACAATTCTCCAAGTGAGGTCTCACGAGAGCAGAGTAGAGGGGCAGGATCACCTC
>JANRGW010018734.1:0-12306 GCA_024733675.1 Psilopsiagon aymara | reverse complement strand
CACAACTTCCCTGGGCAACCCATTCCAGTGCCTCACCACCCTTACAGGAAAGAATTTCTTTCTCATATCCAATCTAATCTTCCCCTGTTTAAGTTTGAACCCGTTACCGCTTGTCCAGTGGACCTGGGTATATTCTTCCAAGTGGGAAGTATTTAACCTTCTTCTGATTTTGGAGTCTTCATCCCTGGAGATACTCAAAAGCCATTTGGACATGTTCCTCGGCAACTGTTTTAGGTGGTCCTGCTTGAGCAAGGAGGTTGGGCCAGCTGACCTCCAGAGGTCCTTTCCAACCTCAACCATCCTGTGATCCTCTGAACCTGTCAGGATGTGGTAGCTTGGTGACTGGAGTTCCGGTGTATGGGATTGTATGGATTATACAGTGCATTCCTTGAGATGTGATTGCATCTTCTTCTGCTAAAAAATAAGTTTCCCATTAAAATGGCAAGTAGTGCCAATCTGGTTTTCACCAGAAGTTTTAGTTTTTAAGCTCTGTATTTTATGTGTTACTTCTTCCAGTTCAGATGTTGCAGCTGCAGAAGCATGCACCAGCCTTAGACAGAATTCCATCGCAAAAACCTTCTCTTCTGCCATTTCCCTGAATACATATTAAAAAGTGCAAATGACTTCAAGGCTGAAAGTTACAGCTGAAAAACCCTGGAGGGCAAGTATTAGCAGAAGCAAAGGGTAATGCTCGTTTTATCCTTGCAGAATGCATGTCCTGCTGCAGTATGCATCCTGGCTTTCTGCTTCTGCTGACCTATACAAATTCCTTAAGAGCCTTTCTCTGTCATGGCTGATTTCCCCCCACTGCTCTCTCTATGAGTGGGGATGGAGGGAAAGGCACAAAGTTGTTGCTGCAGAGAACAGCTGAGATTTCCTCAGAAAAATCTGTGAAGCTGAAAAATGTCATTGCTGCTTCCCACAGCCACGTGTGGTGAAGTCCTTCCAACAGCGGGATAGGGAAGGGACATGCTTACAAGAGCCAGGCTGACTGTGCAGTTCCCTCACTCCCTGCAACTGCAGAGCAGAGGCTATTTTTGCCTGCTTATGCCACACAGAGAATATTCAAGGTGAAGACTTGTTTCCTTTATCTGCTGCTTACCACGTAACTTGCGCCCAGTAAAAAAGACCTAAGTGACTGAGCTTCAAAAGTTGATTACTGCCTTATGACAGAGGTGCCTTCAGCCCTCAGACCCTGCCATACATTTCCACGGCTATTATCCTGCTACCAGTGGCATGTTGCTGCTCTTCTTTTCCTGTTGCTTTGCCGGGGCTAAATGGTGAGGGCTCAGCTGCCGAAGCAGCAATAAACAGCCACAGGCAAAGACAAAATAAGAAAGAAGATGATGACTCCTTTTGCTCTAGGGCTACAGAGACATCCCACACTAAGATGCTTTTCCAAGGAGCCTCAGCACCTACACATCAGCCTGCTGAACTACAAAGCACCGTCAGCGAGGGAGAAAAAAATTACACATCACTCCTGGCATCAGTATGCAATTAAAAACCTCAGTGTAGGCACGAACGGGCTGCTCTTTGTTAGCTTAACAGCAGCTGGGGAAGCCTGAGAGCGAAAGGCAAACTGCCTGTGCTGTGCTCTTGCACAGCAGAAATGCGGCAGGGAGCTGCTGCTGCAATAGCTGCGCCCACTGACCAGGCACTGTCCCTGCTGGGAAACGTGGTTCATAAAGCAGCTGCAAGGAGCCATGTGTGTGTGCAGCCGTGTCTTGCCCTGTGCACCCTCATACGGGCCCTCAGAGGTGATAATCCAATGTGGAGTCTGGAAAGGCGAGCAGGAACCTCAGCAGAATGAAGCAGCAGGTCTGTACCGGGTTAAGTTTAGAGCTGTTTATTCGACCCCACTAAAGCATCCACCGGCACCCTCGCTCCCACGTCCCTCCTGCTGGAAGCTGCCCTTCTCCTGGGGCCCTCACAGCAGCTTACATGCAGCTGAACTTTGCACCCTGGGGAGGAGTTAGGTCAAGGGAGGAGGAAAGGGGGGACCAAAGCCCTTCTTTGCTGACAGCACTATGGTCACAGCAGCTTTTGTCACTCCCAGCACAAGTGCGGTACTCCTGGGCTCCTGCTGCACTGCTGTTGGCTTTGGTACTTGTGGGAATGCAGAAGTAGCGGCTGTGCTCTCAGCAGACCCTCTCCTTCTTTGCCGCATCCCACCTTTATCTAAATGTGACTGTGTAGAACAGACTGGCACATCATTAAGAGAAGCCCTGCACTTGCCCCAGCCCTGCTACCTAAGTCTTAAAGATTGCAGATGTGCCTTTTCAAACACAATTGTTTGTTAAGATGCTCATACCCCACTTTCCTGTGTGAATCCCTGCCTGATTCCTGATGCAATGCGCAAGTACACAAAATAATTGGGCCATAAATACAAAACGTGTTGGCAAATAGAAAGCCTGGGACCTGTTGCTAGCACAGTCTGGGGAGGCTGTTTAGGCTGCTGGTCTATCAGTGAAGTGATAGCAGTGGAAAAGTAGACTCACTTCAAAGGTGGTGTCTAAAGACAGAGATAGGACTTGTCCATTCAATGTGCAGCATGGGCTGAGATTCTAGCTTGGAATGAGCCATTTTTAGATCCTTTTTGTTATTATTATGGGTTGGGCAGGGGTTAAACTGTTGCTCTGCAGTAATGTGGGTAAAAAAATAATGTTTCTAACTGCAGTCAGTGCTGCTGGTGCAGCACAAACGTCTTTGGCTCTGACTTTACAGAAAACCTGCTCTGGTTTAGTGTGTTGCTGGGGTTCCCACACAGTATCTGACACTACAGGAGCCAAGCACTTTCCACAAGAGCAATAAATCCTGTGACAAGCCTCTGCCATGTGCCGCTCTTTCCACCCCGCTTTTCCTCCCTTGAGGAAAGAAAGTTCTGTGATGCATCTTCTGCTTGCTTTTCATTTTTGTGATGTGCTTAGGATTCTCATTAGCAAGTGCAAGGCCAAAGGAATATATTGGCTTGGGAAAGGGAAGGGCTAAATCTTGATGCGCTTAATATCTGATATTGCTTTGGGCTGGGTCTGTAGAAAGCTGTTCCCTGCCAAAGTTTTGCCTTTGCATGTGTTCTTATGGTAAAGTGACAGCGATGCAGATGAGCTTTCAGTATTAGTGTTGGCTGCCCTTCACCCCTGTTCTCTTGCTCTCCCCTCACCTCCTGCCAGCACTAGCGGACACGAACGGATCTCTGCTGTTCCCAAAGCAATGAGCAGAACTGACTCAGCAGAGCAGAGTCTGTACCAAGTGACTGTAGGTTGTCTTGGACAGCTTCAGGGGAATCACGGGGTAGAAAATAAAGTGCAGAGGGCAGTGACCTTATTTCTGTGCTGTGAGCATTCTGCAGATGGCAGTAGGCCATGGGCAGGAGGAGGCATGGCTGGAACAGATCCTGCTGCAGCAAACCTGGCAGGAGGAAGCACAAACTGGGGAGGCAGGGTTCTCGGATCATGTGAACCAGACATTACAGATGCTCACTTAAGCCCTTCCGCCCCCAGTTACCTTTCTTTTAGGTGGAGTAGGAGGAATGCAGGAGAGTGTGAAGGGAGTGAGCTGAAATAGCAAGGAACAGTGCAAGCGCTTTACACATCCAGATGCATGCCTGGTGACTGAGCTGCTAACGGCATCCTGCCGCGCCTTCCCTGTTTCCCTGCTCATTCCCACCAGGCTTGGCTTGCTGGTGCAGGGGGAACCCTGCAGCAGGCACACACTGAAGCCAGGATTGCCAGCTGCCACTTGCCAACAAAAAAGAAGACAAAAATAAAAGCACCGCCTGAACATAAGGAAATCACCAAAACAAAGGAAAACCACAGAGCTTTGATTTTTCACCCTGTTACTGAGCCTGATCGCAAAAATCAGGACAAATCACAACACATGGAATCTGTGGACTAAATGTAGCCCAAGCTCCTGGCAGCACTGCGAGAGGAGAGATCAAATTTGCCTGCTTGCCTCCTTGCATTAGTCCTAATCCCAGTATATGGAAGAGTCTGGCCCAAGTCAGACAGCCCATCCCAGAGCAACTCAGCAGAAGCCTGTCCTGGTGAGTCCTGGCAAGATGTCACATGAGGCCAGATTGCAGATAAGGAGGCACCCATCCTCTGTTGCTATCAGTGGGAGGTAAGGAGCTAAACCCCTCTAAGAAATTGGCCTATCATGCCTGAATGCTGGACTGAACAGCTTCTGCTCCTGGTACTTAACATTTAAAGGAAAGAGTTCACTTCAAGCCTTGTCCCTGTTAAAAACTTATTTCTTGCAGCTAGGATGGGAAACTGCCACCCTGCAAAATGGGGAGTAGCTGTTCACTGGATTGCTATATTGCAAATAGACTGTGCTCTTGATAATTATTAATATAATGAACATTTCCCCTATATATATAATGATCCCAACAAAAAGAACTAATTTCTGCTGTTTAGAAATAAACCTTTGCACTAGGTCAGTGGGGTGCGAGCAGTCAAGGGTTCTGTTAAGCGTGTGCTTTAGCTGTGAGCATATGATTTCCCTTGCTTTATTTGTCATTTTCCCTTGGCAATGACAGATGTTCAGTGCTGGGTGGACTCCATAAAAGGTCTCCAAGATTCTGTCCAAATTTGCTTCTTCTTCATTATTTTTGTAAATAATACCTAAATAATACAAGAAACCTGGAGAGGGGCTTTGGACAAGGGCCTGTAGGGACAGGACAAGGGGGAATGAGATGAGCTCTTAAGCAGAAGTTCTCCCCTGTGAGGGTGCTGAGGCGCTGGCACAGGGTGTCCAGAGAAGCTGTGGCTGCCCCATCCCTGGCAGTGTTCAAGGCCAGGTTGGATGGGGCTTGGAGCAACTGCTCTAGTGGAAGGTGTCTGTGCCCATGGCAGGCGGTTAGAACTGGATGAGCTTTAAGGTCCCTTCTGACCCAAACCAGTCTGTGATTCTATGAGGCTGTGATTGTCGAGCATTTTGACACAGTGAATGCAGTGTTATAACACAGTTTTAGCTGAGTCTTACTGTAGCTCATTACAGGGAGTTTAGATGTAAATTATTTATAATACCAATGTCATCAACTGCTTTTGCAGTGCTTTCCTTGGGAAGACCTCAAAACACTTCACAGGGAAGCTCAGTAGTGTATCTGTACTTTTAAATCTGGAGCAGTTTATTAGATCCCAGTCAGATGAGATGATACTGACATACAAATACAGCTAACACACTGAGTAAGCACAACGTGTGATGCCACAGAACGGGGATCAGAGAGGAGAGATCTCCATGCTTTGCCTTTGCAGTTGCTTCGAGCCTCTTCCCGCTCCCATTTAAAACGCAAAGCTTGTGCCAACAAACGGCAGGAGGATTTAATGCCAAGTTTCCCTCCTGCCAGGCTCTTAGAAAATGCTATCACTCTGCTCTCAGGCTGTTTTCTCAGGCAGGGTTACTGCAGCTTGTTTCCAACCCTTGGATGTGCTAACTCCACACCAGATTCTCCATGGATAAAACCAGTTAGAGGCGGGCATGGCAGTCACTTGCTTTCTTTTTCTCTGCAACAACTAAGTCAAAGGGACAAGTGGGGAAGGGAGAGGGACCATGTCCCAAACGGGGAGCCTCTTGTCTGCTTTCAGCAGGCAGAGTAAGGCCAGGCTTTTCCCCAGCCTCCCATTTATGATCTCTGACTTTCTGTGCAGGAAATGGCTCTTCCTAGGTCTCAGTATTACCTTTTAAACACGCTCATACTGCTTCCTTGGGCTTCTTTGTGGAGAAAGACATCCAGCTTTCCTAAGCAGAAAACCTTCCTAAACACCTTCCCTTGGAGGCTGCTGCTTTGCCGAAGGGAAAGACTTGCAGAGCACAGATGAGATTGGAGAGGACAGGAAGAGAAAGGGAATGGGGTGGGGAGAGCAAAAGAAAACTCACTGCAGGAAAATGGAGCAGGAGGTTGGAACTGGATGGAACCAGAGGAGGAAGATGTGCCAGAGATGTGTTATCCCCCACGCTCCCACCCGCTGAGGCTCTGTCCTGCTGAGGTCAGGCTGCTGAATGGGAGCATGCAGAAAGCAAGAGACAGGCAGTGTAGAAGACATTATTTAATAGCACATCTTAAATAACATGATAATGTCAACATGTGAACAACTTCCACCTGTCAAAGGTGGCACAGAAGATCCTGCTATGTTTTGCCATTTATCCCATGCATATGTTTGGAAAATAGAAACAAATCCTGTCCCATCAGGAGCTTCAGTATATAATCAAGGTTTAGACTTTCTTTTTTAAGAAACAGCTTGACATTGAAACAGAGGTGCAAAAGCAACATGATACATAAACAAAACAGGTTTTAAATAAGCTTCTAAGCGTGTTCTCTACTGAAAGATAGGTTTTTAAATTCAGTTTTATGTCTATAAATACATAGTAAAAAAAAAAAGCAAGTTTACAAGCTGTTTTTCCCAATAGAGTTGTGCCATTTGAAGTTTTAAGTAGCAACATTCCTCCAACATAAGATGCATACATTTAAGAGCAATAATATTAAGTATTTACATATAAAGTTATGAAGTGTTTGAGGCTATAAATTAGTAACAACACACACAGACAAAAATACACGCACTGTGAAATAAATAATTCAACAGCTTTACACATGAGTATCTATAATATTATACAAACAAAATATACAAGATTATAGGACTCGATCTTGCAGTTGCTCATATCTGTCACTTGAGCATCTGAGTAATTCCAGTGGAGTAAAAAAAGCTACTTTATGGGGTTACTCATATGCTGAAATTCAGGTGCCTAGAATTGCCTTATTGAAACAGCTCCTGACTGAAATGTCTCCTGACCAAATCAGGCCCCACAGAAAACCTGGTGTGGATGAACATGGTTAGTGTTATTCCTGCGAGTTGAGATACTGTTGGCATTCAGGGTCTCCTTTCATTTCTGGAGATCCAGGAATCCTTCTTCCAGTTTTTGGATAGACACACCAGCATCCAGCAGACTCTCCATCCAGTGAAGTTTCACACTAGAATAGTATTAGCAAAACAAACCTCACAGTAAGTAACTGTAAGCAGAAGGCTGCCAGTGAGATACTGCAGGTAGAGGTGTTGGACGGAACTGGGATCATCAGAAGGTGGGACCTGCTGTGCACAGACAGCGCCCTGAACGCATCCGACCCTGTCTCTGACAGAGCCTCTGACCAACTTGCTTGGTTAGGGAGCTGCGACACAGGCTCAGTTCCCACAACAGCAACTTTAGATCTGAGAGAGTTTGCCCACTCCTTGGTAAGCAGCAGCATAAACCAGCAACATCTTCCAGCATGAAAACCAAAGGAAGGCAGAATTTACGAGCTGGTAGGGGTGAGGGCAGTGACTGGATGGTCTATCTCGTCACACAAGGAGGCAAATAGGGGAGGGGGTTGAACAGATTTCTGTTTGTGCCTGATTAGATTCCAGGTCACAGTGTTTGCAAGTCACACCGTGGTGCCATGCCCAAAAACAAGGAGTCTCGGTGACACAGATTTATGCAGACCTACTAAATTTGTGTGCATGACCTGTGGTTACAAGGGTGTGGCTGGAGGTTTGGAGCCTTAGCTACTCTCAGTGTAAGTTGCAGTGGCTTTTTCTGAGAACATAATGGGAATGAGCACATAACATAATCCATAGGCAGCACAAATCAGCATTTTTAGTTTATTCAGAAGGTTAATTTTGCTCCAGAGAATTTTTTTCACTGCCTGAGAGCTTAAAACCTTCCTCCACAGTGATTATTATATATTCAATGGGCTTTGGCACACAGTATGGCAGACATTATGAAGTCTACCAGCACCTGAAGGGTGCCTACAAGAAATCTGGAGAGGGCCTTTTTACAAGGGCATGTAGTGACAGGACAAGGGGGAATGGATTTAAGCTGACAGAGGGGAGATTGGGATTAGACATTAGGAAGCTCTTTCCCGTGAGGGTGCTTCCAACCCTGCTTGTGCCCTGCTATACAATCCTGTGAATATCAGCTGGGACTATGCTGATGGACCAGGTACATGGAGCTCGGTTTGGCCTGGGAGCAGAGAGGGTTAAAAGACTTTGGAAAGGGCCTTGTGTGCACCTGTTCTGTGAATGGAAAAGCCTCCTGCTCCGCTGCTGTCAGCCCACAGCGTGCGGCTCACTTTTAAGAGAAGAAGGACAAACCATCTGCTCCCACTCCCAAGTATCGCTGTTTTCACAACCTGCTTTTCCAGCAGCTGCAAACTCACGAGTGTGGGAGCAGGGAGCTGTGAAAGGGTTGGCTGTGTCAGGCTTCCCGAGCTGCGAGCAGACAGGGGAAAAGGCACGTACCTGTTTGCTGTGGTAAAACCCATTCTTGTTGCAGTTGGGCAAGTAGAATTTGTAAATCTCCCCTCCGCTTCTCTGCTGAGCCTTTGCCAATTTATACAGGGCTCTGTAGAGCTCTTTCTGACAAGGTCCCTGCAGGAATACAACAAGGAGATTATCAATATCAAAATCACACAGAAACCAGCTAAGCAGAAAATGGTCAGTATAAAACCAGCAAAAAAAAGCCGAACATGTTTATTAGTCATATAATCTGCACCCGGCTGCTTTGCATGTAGTTTTTACTTGTTTCAGTAGGACCACAGCCAGAAAACTCTGGTGTTACATTTAGGCCTCTGTTTTTATTCTTTGAGGTATTTTCTGTCCTCAGAAACATGAGGATTTAAGTCCTTCAATTGCCACACAAGGAAATTTAACCTGTGCTAAGTAAACACATTACTGCTCAGAGGGTACAATCTCTCCTATTATGGGGAGGTGCACGTTAGGAGGCTGGTGTACGTGAGACTAGCCACGTTTTCTGGGTTGCCATGGCCCTGTGCTCTGTTGATGTATGGAGAATAGGTGCAAGACATATATAGACAGTGCAAGAACAAACATCAGAATGTTTGTTATCTTTTGTCCAGGACAGAGCTGTCGCCAAAGGAGAATAGAGAGCACCCCTGTGGCTCCGAGACACAGACCCAGAGAGCCAGGAGCTGGGGATGAAGAACTGTTTGCAGTATTTGCTGTTTTCACAGTTTGTTCACTCCCTTTTTCAAGTCACAACCGCTGTGCATTAATAGTGCCTAACGTGTTTCAATGAGGGGAAGGGGAGACTGAACACGTCTTTAAGAGTGGAAATAATCATACTCGCTGCTTTTGCAACACCTCCCTGTGTCAGCCCCTCACATAAGCTCTCCTTTTCAAGCCAACAGGCTTATCTGTGGCTCTGGATGAAGAAAAGGAGAAGCCTCAAAGCTAGAACTGGAGCTAACAGCGCTCATATACGAAGTTCAAACTAACTCCAAACTAACTCAGTGTTGAAGTCCTGTTCTGGGTGCAGGATGAGGCTTCTTAGGGTTGGGTGGTGCTTAGTAGTTTTTTCTTTTTTGTTTCCCCATTTTGTCTGTGACCATTAGGAAACGGGGCTGCTCGGGTGCCCGGCGCTAGCTCTGCTCTATGCTGAGGGTGAGCTGGCTGCCTGGGACTGGTCTAAATGTGGTTCTCTGGTGCCCTCAAGTGGAACCCGAACCTGCTTGCAGAGGCTCCACACCCCCATTGCTCGCTGTGATTTTGCAGTATCGAATGTAAAAGCTTGTTTTGGTGGTTGAACTTTCTGGTTTTTTACATGCATGTACTTAACAGTGTTTTCTTGTGGTCAGAGTGAAGCTGTCTTGGTTTGTATTGGTGTCTCATCAATAACTGTGTGTAAGGAATCTCTTTTATTTCACTGAGTGTTGGACCAGTGACAAATGCCTTTTATTTCTTAACTAAACTAAAACACAAAAGGAATCCAAGATTTTTATAGGGGCTTCTGGAAATTAAGTGCCCATGTTATCATCTGGTAGTAAATGCAGAGAAAGATGCAGCCTCTGCCTGGAGTCCTGTCGGACATGTCTGATGCACACTTGTTTTTATTACTCCCTGCTATTTTGCCTGTTCCTCAAGCATCTGATGAAGGCATTCCAAAAGTCTGTTTGCTGGCTACCCAAAATACTGACATCCAAGTGTTGCTGCTAGAATTTCATGCATATTCTCATTCTGTATTCTGAATCAACAGCAGCCTCTGGAACGGTCTCTGTAAGGTTTGCAAAAGAAACCCACCTGCTCTTTCCATTTCTTGAGTTCAGATATTCTCTTTGCTTTCATGTTTTCATATGCAGTGATGGCATTCCAGGGGATGGATCTGTCCTGGCCTATGGGAAACATCAGCTGATAGTTCAGCAGCTGATCCTGTGTCATTTCAGTGCTTTCCAAAGGCATATCATCAGGTTCGATAGAGTCTAGAAAGGAATGATATTAAGGTGAACATCTCCAGTGAAGTTTGCATTTATTTCTCAAAGTTTAAAAGGTAAAGGAGAAGCATCAACAACCACAACAAGAAGTAACATCTAGAACAGATCCAGTAGCTCTTGTAGGAGCAATAGGTTACATGTGTAGCAGGGCAGATTAAACTTTGGTCATAAATTCATACAAATGAAATGAGGAACGAGTTGAGTTAAACTGGTTCTGAATTTAGCTTTTTGTCAGCATGATGTGCTTATGGCTTTATTCAGGAGAGGAACTGGTCCAGACCTGATCCCATGGCATCCTGTACTTTGTAACAGGCCTCCTCTTACATATAAGAAGGAGTAGCAATTCACAGGAGGCAGCAGGGGCTTAGGCTGACCTGCAGTGGATCAAATAGCCAGGGGTTGGCAGAAGCTGTTTGGATCTGCCTGATCATGGCCTGTATACCAATGCTCAACTCAACATGTGTGAGCTCTCACACTGAAGGCAATGGAAGCTCTTGCAGACACTCATCATGGGATAAAAGTTTGACATGTCTAAATAACTGCAAACAACCATCCAGTGGACTAAAAAGCACTGGTTTTCCCTTTAAGAATGTCTAATAAAAAATGGAGGTGGAAAATCGAGGAGGGAAAGTGAAAGGAATGAAAGAATGAAAACAAAAGAAGGGGTGGGGTGGAGAGAAAGGGAGAGAAAGAAAATCAAACACTAGACTATTTTAACTGCAAGGCTTAAACCGTTCGGTCACTCTTCTTTACCCACCCCATCACCTCAAGCACAAGAGTCCATTTACTGCCCCAGTGGCCCTTGTCATTTTGAGCCAACAACAGGTTATTTATGTGACGTTAAAGAGTTCCCTTAATCACCATTGTATGAACATAGCAGTAATAATGGTGAAAATAGTAACAACGCTACTAGTGGAAGATGCCCTTGCCCGTAGTGGGGGGTTGGAAATGGATGGTCTTTAAGGTCCCTTCCAACCCAAACCAGTCTGCGATTTATGATTTTATGGTATAACACTGAAGGTGTTCCTGATCATCATACAGGATAAGATGCTTGGTATATCTTTTTGCTCAAAGACAGTTTGGCTAGCACTGTGCATTTTATTCTTGAAATGAAACAAGGCACAAGGCCTGTTCAGGTATTTCCATTCTCTATCATGATTTGTGGAGACAGACATAAAAAAAGTCAGGAAAACGTTTGTCCTACTCTAGTTACTGTTTACTACCAAAGAAAACTTGAACCAAGAGAGATTTAATTTAGATGTAAGGAAGAAGTTCTTAGGTGTCAGAATGGCGAGGCGCTGGCACAGGCTACCCAAGGAAGCTGCGAACGCTCCATCCCTGGCAGCGTTCAAGGCCGGGTTGGACAGGGCTTGGAGAAACCTGATCTAGCCTGAGATGTCCCTGCCTATGGCAGGGGGTGGGACTGGATGATCTTAATGTACTTTCCAACCCAAACCAGTCTGTGGTTCTACGAAAAAAAAAAAAAAAAAAAAAAAACCAAAAAAAAACCCACCAAAAAACCAGTCTACAGCCTCCCAGAACCCTTACTTGGATTATTCTGCATTGTCCCATCACTACTCTTTAGGGTTTTCCTGCTTGCTGCCTGTGGCGGGATAGCCAGCTCCAAACATCCCTTGGCTGTGCACCAGGATGTGCCTCACCTCGCCGCAGGTCAGAGCACGTTTTCCTGGAAGTCGCTAGCCAGCTCCCTGTTTTCCCAGCTCCTGCCTAACTCCGCTCCTTTTGCCAAGCTCCCGCCGCACGCCCCGGCCCTGTCCCCATCCCGGCGGTACCTGCTGTGTCCGCCGCGCTCATCCCCGCGGCCTCGCTGGCGGGCAGGCACGTCCCGTGGCCCTGGATGAGAGCTGAGAGCGGACGGGGCTCTCCGGCCGGGACGTGGCAGCGGAGCCCCTGCCGGCATCGCGCCGTGTAGACGCCGCAGGGCTGCCCCGGTCCGAGGGCGCAGGTCTGGCAGCATCCGCAGCCGGGCTGCCGCGCCGTCTCGGTGCAGCCGGGCCGGACGGGCGGGCAGAGGGCGAGCTTCTCGG
>JANRGW010018732.1:0-13568 GCA_024733675.1 Psilopsiagon aymara | reverse complement strand
TGGGAGCTAATGACTGCATGGCTGATTTACGGCTGGGCTTAAACCACAACACACTTCCTGGTGAATGCTTCTCTCTCTTCCTGCAGTGGTCCTCCACTTCATAAGCAACAAAACAGTCACTGGAACAGGGTCTTGAATCTGACTCTGCCACGCCAGTTTCTAACTCCTCATCATGAAGTCAACACCTCAACACCTCTCCTTGGCTTTATGTATACCCAGTTTCTTTAGGCAAACCTTAATTCAGAGAGCTGTACAACTCACTGTACACGGTAACAGTCTGCTGGTGGTCACCAGCTCCTAAAATACAGAAGCACCAGCTGCAAGTACAACAGGGAGCTGGAGGTAAACCCCTGACCTCCCAGTCAGGGGGCCTTTGCCACTGGGTGATCAGGCTTTAGTCAATTCTGTCTTTTGCAAAATCTCATCTAAGTACCTTTACTAGCCCACCCCCTTGGCATCCCCATGGTGTTAACTGAGACCACCAAGCAGCTCTGTGCTACCAGGAGATGGAGGACCACTAGAAAACACAAATGCAAGGCTGGAACAGCACTAGTAGAAACATACAGTTTGTGCGAGCTAGGGAGGAAAGCTGAACAAATTTTCTGATGATTTCAGTAGTGCCCTAAGATTCAGTGCAGTGCTCCAAGTTTTCTTTTGGATTTAATGTTCAATTACAGCTGATGGTTAAAACAGCGACCTGGTTGTGAAGGTATAAAATAAGGTTTTTGAAGGCAATGAATATTCAGCTTGCAGGCAGGTGCTGTGTTCGTTCCTTCCATAGATGGCACTGTAACTTTCCAAATGCTTTGTTTCCTGCCCACAATTTTTCTGACGCTATCAGCATTATGCCATCTCAAAAAAGCACACTGAAGGTGAAAAACTCTTGAAACGGTCAGTAACACTGAGCTGCATCTCAAATCACAGGTGTGATTTCTGGTCTCAAGAGCATTACAGCATTACACAGCCTCTGATCCAAAAGCACCCTGGTTTAATATCCAGCCTCTGTGAATGGCCAATATCATGACCTTGGGGGGGAAGGTAAGAGGAGACTGAATGTATAGTGGTGTGCCCTTACATGCTGAACCAGCTTATGAGAGGCTGGAGGGACACCACACAGGCAGATGTGGTATTGTTGTATTTAATACCCCTTGACAGATTTTTCTTCAGTGAATTTCTTCAACTGCTTTTGTACCAATACTTTAAACATCCACAGCAAACCAGATGGTCCTGGTTGAAATATAACTTCTGACTTTTTTCCAGAGCGAACATAAATCCAAATGCATTGTAAGATATTTGAAGCAATTAATGTGCAAATGACTATCATTACTAGCAGGAGCTAACTAAAACCAACTGCTTACACATGACAAGTCATACATGGTTTCCTCTATTATCTTTCTCTTTGCACACAACTTCTTCATGACAAGGGTTCTTCTACCTTAACAGCGCCAGGTATAAATGGCACTGTCAGCATCCTTAGTGCTCATCAGTAGTTTAGCAAACATTGTTCTCAGTAACGCCAGAGCAAATACACCAGTTCACTTAATACTGTTTGTAACCACAAAAAGTTTATAAAAATATCATTAAATGAAAACACCCCCCAAAAAAGACTTGTTAGTTCATCAAATATAGGAGTATTTAATTCATCCAGGAATATCAATATATTACCTTGATTCAGAGCCAAAACCCTTTGTGAAATTCACATGGACAGCACAGCAGCATGGCTTCTCCTCAGGATGCAGAGCTCCCATTACAGCACAGTGGGCTTTGGAAGTGTTGTAGCTAGAGGGCTATCACAGCACCAGTACCAAGGCATCCCTGAAAGCAAAGTAACAAGTAGTTACACACATCTGACCCACGAAGGAAAACACACAGCTCCTTTCTAAACTGTAAGGAAAGGTGTATTTCTACATAAATGCAACTGTTTCAATTGTGCCCCAAAACATTTTACGTTTTTCTTCAATAATCTGTATATATATATATATATATATATATATATATATAAGTTTAAAGAGCAATATTATTCTGTTTTCAATCCCAGGTGCAACTTTAGCTGCACATGTAATTTTAAAATAAACTGTCCTTATATGCCTTCCTTTCTGACAGTATTCCTGCTATTATCACCCACAATTAGTAACTTGCAATTATCTGTGAAAAAAACTAATCCCTTTATCTTTAAGAAATTACAGCAGTATCCTTCAAAAGTAAATACACAGATAGTAGAATGTATACAATAACTGAGCCAGATTTATGATTGCGATTATGAAGAAATAGGCCACAGTTTATACCTGATAAGCACAATGTATTTATTCTGTGGAGAACAAAGATTTATTACGTGTTTAAGTATTCATTTCCTTATTTTTGTACATGTTTTCTGTAAAGAATTTGTTAAACTGTGTCATGGTCACTTGAGAACTTAAACGGGTTTGGAAAGTCAGTCCTAGCTTTCACAATCACTCACCATGTTATAAACTAAGGATATCTGCTGATATAAACATATCCGTCCAGACTTTTGAATGGTGTTTCTGTAAGAAGAAATCAGTCAGAGGATGTTTTTTGTATTATCACAAGCTTTTGAATGCAGAATGTTCCAATAAAGTCTTTTCAATTCAGGCACTGAGTGCATAAGTTTAAGAGAGAAATAAGAAGCAGATCCTGGATGTTAGGAAGTACTCTCGCCACTGTATCACCTCCTCCCTGGCCTGGGCTGCCGAAACCTCATCTCTTTCCTCGCTCTGTTTCACAGTCTTGAGCACGGACAAATACAAACGTATTCAGAAATTCTACGTGTTCTTCCCAAGGTCATGGAGGTGGGGGTGGGGGGGTGGTGGTGCAGAAGAATTAGTGAAAAAAACAGGTCCATATCCTACATACTGAAAAGCAGACTCCCTCCCTAAGAACCTTCTTACCTGCCTGAGGGCTGAGGAATTTCCTGATACCTCATTCTATCCCCCACATTGCTCCTGGAGGCCCCAGCACCACTTTCAAAGCTTCAGAAAATAAGGGCCATACAGCCTCTGCAATAAAGCAGCCGTACAAACCAGTTTTATTGCAGTGCGTGTGCAGCTCTTGTACTTCTCCACAGCACAGAATCTGCAGTATGTGTGTACATTCAACACAACAGTTTCCAGCTGGGTTCTCCTACACTGTGAGTGCCTTCTGCTGCTTTCATGCTCTGTACTCAACTCTTACACAGTGTTTCGGCAGCTGAAGAAATTAACTACTCTAGAAAATGGAACGGAAGACTAACTAGTGATGCCAGGACATGCAGACAGGTTGCCCCAGCTTGTGCTTTGAAGAGCCACTGTTTCTCTAGATGTCATGCTCCCCATACATGAGCCTCCATTTTCCTTGTTGAGGTACCCTGCCCCCCTCTAGGCTTCGATCATGAATACTTGAGTGATGGGTCGGTATCAGCTACCTTAAATTACCAAGGGAACAATCTCATGTTATAAGAGCTCCCACAACTGATAGCTCAGTCACTCTGGGCTGCTGGACAATCTTCCACTCTGTAGAACCACTCGCATGACCTCCCTTATTCACTGGGATGAAGACCCCATAGATCTTGATTACCAACAAGATTTGAGGGTCTTTATTCCTGGCAGAGTCCTGATTCCCCAGTTTCACAGATGCTGACCTGTCTCTCAAGGTGTTCCAGACACTGATCATTCGTTCCTGCACATCAATCTTTGCTACATTCTGGTTGCAAAGTGTTCTATAAAGAGAAGGATTTGCAATGAAGCTTGATAGAAGTGTCCAAAAGTAGTGCACAGACACATATTTGGCATATTGTAAACCAGCCCAGAAAACTGATTAAAGTACTTATCTTTAGAGAAGCATTATTCTGCAGATTGTCTAAAGTTAACTGGAGACCCCTTGTCCCTTAGAAAAGCTTGATGCTGAACTGAAGTTTGCCAAACAATGAATTACTCTAGTGTTCCCTGTGCTGTCTGACCTGAGCTTAGAGCTATGACTTCAAAAATGTTTTCTCCATGCTAGCACTCCAATCTCTCATTTTGATCTTTTGCTGATCTACTACCACACTAAGCAAACATGGTGTCAGTGGTTTCTTAGGACTGGAATTTTTTAAGTCATAGATGGGACTTAGGTGCTTGATCCCATTAACTTTTATGAGTTTTGAGTATCTAACTCCTTTAACATCTTATGAAAATCCCTATCCAGTTTACTGGGCATGGGTCATCACTTCAGTGAGGACACATTCAATGAATATTATATTGCAAGAAGAAAAACCACTTGGTAAATACAGCCCTTTTCAAAAACCAATGATTAACAGAAAAATATAGGTGTGCACCAAAATGCTGGCTTGCGTCAACTACAGGCAGGACAGTTCTGCAACCGATGAGTTGCCTGCCTTTTCCTCTGGCTAGATCAGGAGCTCTGTGATGGGCAGTCCCATCAGCGGTCAAAATGTGCTAGAGATTGAGTCAACAGGTGTTGGCAACCATTTCAGTAACATGGATTATCAACTCCCAGAAAGTATTTTCCTTTCTCTTGAGTGATCAGTTGAGGTTTTCTTGACCTTTTGGCTTCTTTTAGAGACCCACAGAGGAGCATTGGGGCCTCTAAACTGGGAAAAACTCCAGACACTTTTGCTGGCCAGACAGAAAGACGTAATTAAAAAAGTAATAATATGAGAAAGTTACGAAAATAAATTTAAAGGGATTTCCCCCCCACCTATTTTGCTATTTTAAGGGCCATGCTCATGAACTTTTTTGGCTGTATGCTCAATTTCTTGGCAATCTCATTAATTCCACTTTGTATGGGTGGGCCGCTCTCATATAATAAATCATTCAGTAGTTCAGACAGTGATTCAACAGAGTGTAATATCCTTCTCTTCCCTGACAGTTTGTCAACATGGACCACGGTCAAACAAACAGACCTGCATCACCACACTGTGTCCTCAAGCAGGCTGGGAGAGAGCCAGCTGCTTCAAAATGTGCTCCTAGGTGCTTTGGCTTGAGCAAATAAGCCCAGCTTGTAAAGTCATGGTCAGTGGTACAGTAACGGAGTTACTGGATTGGAGTTGGCTCATATCTGACCAGCTGGGAGCAGAATGAACTTGTGTCTGGGTTTGAAAGAGCAAAGTTCAAAGCTTATGTGAGCCCTTCCAGCCCTGAGAGGTGTGAAAGACCCTGCTGGACCCACACACTTACAGGATAAGGCCTTCTAACTCAGAAAAGTTCCCAGGGGTTTCAGTGAAGTCAGGTTTGATCCCCAAGAGGTCCAGAGGACAGCAGAGGAAGTAATTCTCTAGGAGCACTGACAGCTTATAGGAAGGTCCAATGAATGCTCATTGTACTGCCTGTTTCTTTGATATCTAAATGTCACACATATATTATGAAGTATTGTGCATCTTTGGTCAAACTTAGATTTACATTTCTCACCATCAGTAGCTTCGGTGAATGAGGTTTCAGCTGGTATGTGTATGTAAATGGTGAAATAATATTGTTAAGACATATCAGCCTGTTGGTACTTGCAGTTTAGGGAATTATAAGAAAGGCTGCTATCTGGAGAGATGTCCATAGCTCCTCTTAACGCGAAGTAGTAATTTAGGTGGGGTTGCAAATAATATTCCATCCTTTGAAACGGTGGGTGGAATGAAAGAAAACATAATAGCCTTCATTTTGATTTGGGACTGATGGCAGATTTTGACAGCCTGATTCTTATGAATATGTGACCATCCATGTCTGGAATGGCATGATGATGCTGTCTGTCCCTGAAGTGGTACCTGCAGTGGCTTTGATGAGTGTCCCGTTCTGCAAGGATTGTCAGGCCACAGGAGATCACTGAGTAAGAGAGCCTGCCTTCGGGGAATAAACTCACCTACATATTACACTACACTGCTTTCTTTTGCTTCCAGTTGAACACAATCCTCTGCTAAATATTGTCCTTTAGAAATTCAGTACATAGGAGATAAAAACCCAAACAAATATTCTTGCCTCATGGAACTAATTACAATGTTGCTAAATAAGATATATTGTTGTCCTGCTGCATGAAGTCAGTCTTTTCTTCCTTATTTCTCTATCTTGTTTTCTGCCCCTGCTTCTCTTTTTTCCTTTCCATTTTTCTTTCAGCTGCCTAGTTCCTTATCTTGAGCAAATGCAATATTCCAATTCTCTGTGAATGAGCTAATACCTCAAACAAATTTGGATTAAGCCGAGCGCTAATTTCAGAAACAGGTTTTCCCTTTTGATCTGCTCCACAGGGATAGTTACTAAGGAAAGAAAAGGGAAGATATTGCTCACCCATTCTTTCTGGATGATGCGAGTCACTGCTAAAATTAAAGTCTGAAAGTGATGTGGCTTTTCCCAGATCTCTCAAACTTTCACAAGCAGCCACCTAGCAAGTAGCTGTTCTAACACTGGTGAGAGGGGTTTTGCTATTCCTTTTGCACATTTGATAAAAACAGCCTGTTTGGTGAACTGCATGGTTATGCCACCACTACACAGAATTTGTTATACACCAAGAAAATGAATATCAGAACCTAGGAATTTACTTTCAAAGCTAGGACTTAGTTTCCAAATCACCTCTTTTTCCACATACAGTTTTTGATTTTCATCCCATTTGACACCAGTTTGGCAAAAGTTTCTATCTGCCTTTGTTGCATTCTTTCTCATACATAACAACCCCTCACTTCCCTGGAACAGCACAGCGCTGTAGCACTCGTTTGAAGACGGGGCTTTCTGCAGTAGTCTGCAGACTGCTGAACAACCTGCTCTGGCTGCTCATCTTTTCATGTACTGAGGCTAGACAGACTCAGCTGCACTTACTGAGCTCACAGCTGGCACGGGCTCTCTCAGTGTGTTGGCTGGACTAAAAGAGCCCCTTCCTAGGTGATGGCACTGGCACTACAAAGAGGTGTTGAGGAACATCTCCCCAAAGTTACTAAAACCCCTCTATTATGCCCCTCACTGGGAAAAGGTTGAGTAGCTCTGTGAGCTTGAAATTTTCTCAGGTTAGTGAAGTGGGGTAAGATGTATGCTGGATGGGTGGCAGCAGGAGAAGATGCTGCATTTAAATGAGCTGAGTGCAAAATCAGCTAGAGGGCTATTGTAAATGCATACTGGAAGAGGAGATTCCTTCTCCAGACCAAACTGTGTTTGAAAGAACACTCTTCCACTTCCAATTAATAAAGTAAATCGTAGGTAAGTAGCCAGAAAGCAAACTCAGAAGAAAACTGTAAGGGAAATACTGGTTTGTCCTTCTGTGCTGCTTCCAGCTCAGCAGAGAAGCAAAGGCTGTTTGTTGTTTTTGCATTAAAGAAGCAGGGCTCTCACTGTAGGTACACAAACTTACCAGCATCGGCTCCCCACCAGTATGCCTTTGTTTTAAAGGGCTAAAAAGATCCTTGATAACAGCTGCTGAAAGGCCCATTGTCCTGCCACATCCTTTTCCCAACTTGACCTGTCAAGACAGCAGAACGATGCAGCTTTGGGAGCAGAGAGCAGAGTGAGAGACCCATGCTTTCCTTCACAGTCTTCTTTCAGTTCCTGGTTTGCATGGGTTGTCATTTTCCTTTTGTAACATGGTATGTATTCTAAGGGGGCTCTAGAAAGCATATGTACAGACCCGGACTTTTGCTGTGCCTGGTAGCTACCAACACAGAATGAAAGGATGCTCCCTGGCCTGACAAGTTCACTGCTTTTCTGCTCAGGTCTATTCTTTACCTTGGTACCTCATTATTTCTGGTTGTTTCATTTCCCTTTCACCACTCCTCTGCTTTTTTCATGCAATTGTTCTTCAGTCAACACAGTTTATGTCTTTTTTACCTTTTGTAACTTGGTACCACTTACTTGTGACGTTTCTCCTTTCACTGGCCTTCTTTCCTTCTGCTTTTCTTGTCCAGTGATTTTCATGGTTAATATTTGATGTGTTGTCCCTCCACCTACTATGTATGAACAACAGGAAGGGAGAAGTACCTGAAACTGAAGAGGCAGAGAATGGGCCTGAAAGACAGGAGACGATGGCAGGCTGGGACAAAGCAAAGCAGGATGGTTGGGAAAAAAAGGATGTTCATTAAAGAGGCGTCTGGATATAGGAATTTCCTATACCGGAGGAAAGGCAGGTCTTAATGAGAACAATATAGAGAAGGAAGGAAGTGGTTGTTTGGGTGAGTGGGAGAATTGACCGTGGCTGTGGATGAAAGGCAAAGCTGAGCCAGGCTCTGTGCAATCAGCAGAGCTATCCGTCTGGGATCTGAAGGCTTCCAGGAGAGGCAGAACCAAGTGTCAAAGGCAGAACGGAGGGCCTGGCAAAGAAAACCCCACACCTAAAACACAGCAGCACTCAAACCACAGAGATACTGATCAAGGATTTATTACACAGGGAACAGAGAGGATAGTAAAGACCCCCAAAATTGTGCTTTGTAAATGATGTTGACTATTTACAGGCATTTATGCACACGAGCTCTTATTCTGAATTGCCTGCACTCTAATTCATTAGGCTTATAGGTAGTTAAATAGCAACATGTATGGTAGTATATCAGATCTGGGATAGTCAACAGCTTTTAAAATCTAAATATTTAACTAAATGCAAACAGAGGCAAATAGGAAAACATCAATTGGTGCTCAGCTATCGGGTGAATATTGGACGTACTAGCTTTCAAAGATCAACGTAAAATTCTAAGGTAAAGAAAAACTGCTTCTCAAAAGGGCTTCACGCTCTCCCAGGACAGGGTGAGAAGGGATAGTACTGCTTTTCTCCGAGGAAAGAGCAAATTCAGATGATGCATTCACTCCTGTAATTTTCAGAATGACAGAACATTGATGCCAAGCCTCGCAATATGTTGCTGAGTGAGTCGCAGCAGAGAGAAAGTGACGGTGATAGAAGACAGCATGGCTGGGATAAACAAACAGGTGCTGTCAGCCAAATGCCGAACACAGCAAATGCACCACAGCAGATGCCCTGGTTAAATAAAAATGTGAAGTCACAGCATTTGTTAGAGTGATTGAAAAAAATCAACACGCTCTCATGATCAGATTCATTGCTTTTTCATGAGAATTAAAAATAACCAGAGCTCTGCTGTTACTTTATTTTAGCTTCTAAGTTTTTAAGATATAAATTAAAAATCCTCTTCAGTAGGAACAGTCTTCCTTTGAGTCATTTTTCAGATTTAGGATTTTTCTCTCTCTTGCTTCTGAGCAGGTGTCTTTACCAGCCTGCTCTCAAGGACAGGCTGCAAGTCATTGAAAGTTGAACTGTCTTTGCATGTAGATTTATCAAGGAAGAAAATGCTAAACTTCTGGTAAAGATCTCTTCCACCACACTCTTCTGCCTTGATGGATGCTTGCTCAGCTCACCTCTCACTTCACCCTTTCACACATGACAAGCTGTGAAAGTGCACAACTTGCCTTCAGTAGTCAGTAAGAAACCTCCATTCTCCATCAGGATTAATACCTGTTGAGAGGTATTAACAGCAAGGATGCTTTAAGCCAGAGCTGTCTAACTCCCACACCATCATCAGGCAGCCACGTTGCTCTTTGCAACAGTGTGAGTTGCATGGTAGTTCTGAGCAGCTCTGAAATAATCTGGAGGTTATACAGAGTTGTGCTGGGTGTGCCTACCCCTGTTTTATGCTCTAGAGAATGGAGGAATTCCAAGCAGAATTTTTACAATAAATACCGCACAGCCTCAAGTTCTCTGTGTGACATTCAGTGGTTTGTTAAAGGGACAAAAAGGACAAGCAAACCAATGAAATGTAGCAAAGTCCTTGAGCAAACAACTGAAACAATATTTAGCCAGAGCAGTCTGCTTTTGTAGCTCACTCAGATTTCTCCAATATCTGGCTCAGGATTAAGCAACATTCCCAACTTTGAACATTATGGTCTGGGGGGAAAAGATCTGCTCAGAGAATATCAGCCAGGACTGACAGATTGTGGAGGAGATAAGGAGGCAGAAAAGCCCTGGTGCTTGCAGGATAACTTCCCTTGTTAACTAGCCCAAGGGCCTTGCTGGTTTAATGCACATTTATAAAAGGTCACAAAGAAAAGATTGATAAGCCAGGTAAAATATAAGAGAAAGATCCTCAGGTGTTTCACCCATTTGCTCTTTCATCAGTACTTTTTTGGTAAAACTAATGTTTTCCAGAAGGTCAGTGCCTGTGTTACTGGAGGATCTGCTTTGAAGAAAAAGATTTATTGTCAGGTTAATGCAAGCAGAAAAAGGAGTGAGACCACAAAGATGCCAGGTAGGAGTAGTTTTGCTCAGAGCTTGAACATAAGACCGGTTCTTCAGGGATACACATGATAGTGGCAGGGGCTGGCCAGGACTCAGTTTCCTTGATGCATGCTGTTCATTGCTGCTGTGGGATAAGATCAGGCTTCCTGTGATTCCAGTCAGGTCTTATTAAACCCCTGCTCCTGCTGTTGAAGAACCTTAGAGATTTTAGGTGTTAAGTTGAACATAAAAAGGAACAGGAGAGTTCCTCTTCCCAGCAGAGAAAACTAAACTGAGTAGAAGACCAAACCAGTTAATACAAGCTGAACCCCCACTCTACCTGAAACTCTATCTGCCTAAAAGCCTCTATTTGCCTTTTTGTGCATAGCAGCAGGGAGATCCCTGATAACCAGACAAGATCCTCTTTCTTCCCTCCTACCTTCCCCTATAGCCATCATATTGCACATTTTTCCACAATTGCTTCACATGAGCAAAGGCACAGTCTGCTTTTGGGAAGAGTGGCTGTACCTGGACACAGATATGCAGCTTGGCACTGATACCGGCACCTCTGTCTAATAAGTATGGATGCAAGTTTGTTTCAGATTCCAAGGACTGCCGAGATGTGAGCTTGAGCTTTACTGGAAAGAAAACCAGAGAAGCTAAACTGAAGCATTTGTTTTTAAACAAGAGAGTTTTGCAAAGATCTACAAGAAAAATCCACTTGCACTGTTGCTGTTACAAATGCCATTGCTGTTTCTAGTCAGGAGCAGGAGAGTGACCTCAGGAAAACCTTGCTGGAGTTTCTGAGATGCTTGTTTTCAAGTATTGCCACTGTGCTAGTTGCCAGGGTGGCTGTAATAGGGAAAGGAAAATGACTGAATCCCCTGTGACTGGTTTTGAAGGGGCTTAGAGCAAACCCTGAAACTCCCCAGGCAGATGGTGGTTTAAAAAACAAAGTAAATAACGCAGGCTGGGCTGATGCTAGAAGTGTGTTTCCATGGAAACAGAGAGGTAGGGATGCTGCCTCGTACTTGACAGCATGGGAAGCAGGGTCAGGATTAGGATTAGGAAAAAAGTGGCCAGATTCCTGCTGCCATTTGGGGTGTCTTTTACACTCCTAAATACACAACAGGGCTCTTTAAAGACTGCACTAACTCTATATCTGCCTCTCTGGGTAGAACTAATACATTTTAAAAGTTGTGTAAGCCTGAAAGTGTGTGCATAGGAATATGTGTGAGAGTGTGTATAAGAGCACATTGTCTTTAGTGATCCATGAAAACTGGCTGTATAAACAAGAAATGAATGTCTACCTCTCAGCTTAAAACAAGGAATGTGGTAGTCTCTGTCTTGAAGAGATGTTCTATGAGGTGTGGTGCTTACCCCATCCTAGCGCTTCTGAGAGGCACTGTTGAGATCACCAGACAGCAAAATCATATATTTAATATTGTAGAGTAAAAATAATTAAAAAAATAGAGCATAATTATTTTAATGATTTTAAATTGTCAGTCTTCCACTGCCCTGGGAGAAGAAATCCAGTTGATGTCTGATACACACTGGTGATATTTAAATATTACGAGAATCAGAAAATAGTTTGTGTTAGCAAAAGTATTTCAAAATACACTTATTTTTTTTTTTTTAAGTGTCTGAGATTAGATCACCATTCATCAAGGTTTTGTTTAGTTGCAGTTCTCAGAAAAATCCCTATAAACCTTATCTCCTGTTTTTAGGCCTGCTGTTACTGCAACAAATTTGAAACAATAAACAAAGAGCAAAACAAAAGGTAGAGAACAATAAAGACAAAATCCCAGAATGGAAACAGAGTTAAGCATATGTGGGGCTGCAATATATTTATATTTGAAGACTTGGCATTTTTTCTTTGACTAATTTATAACAATAAACAAGATTAAAAATCCCAACTTTTGAACTGAGGTGAATTCAGACCTAAATTAAGGCAAGGATGATAAGTAGATCCTGGAGTTTGCTCCATCAAAATTTGTTGACAACTATCGCAATCTGAAAACATGGCCAGTGAGGACTCCTCTCAGAAATGCCTTAGTAGTGGGGGTTTGCAAACCTACTTTTCTAGCATAGATATCTTTCTACGCTTGCGTAAATACACACAAGTGACTTTGGCTCATCTTTCCAGCACTCATAAATTGACATTTTAGGGGGCTTAGGCTTAAAAAGGCCTTGTGAAAAAAATTTTCTTTCCTGTTTCTAGAAACTTCTATGCTTAACCTCAGGCCAAAGAGCATCTCTTTGAGCTAAGACTCCTCACACAATGCAAGCTAGGCCTGCAGGTCTCTGTGGAACAGTTTGGTGTCTCCTCTTTGTAAACAGAAACCCCAAGAGTATCACACAGGGTATGTTTTAAGCACACCTTGATGTCTGCTTCACTTCGAAAGGTGAAATTGCTGTCAGGCCCTGTGCTTGCCCTCGCCTGTCTCCGTCCTTGCCAGGCCGCTCCCGGCCTTCCGCCGCAAGATGGGATGCCTGCAGATGCTGGACACCGGGGCGGGAGGCCCTCGGTCCCGGGGATGTGGGCGAGGATCTAGGCGGGCGAGCAGGGCACTTTCCCGCCATGGGGGGGCTGGAGGTTCTCAGGTGCTTCGTGCAGCGACATCAATTAAAACAGGTGCTTAATGAAACAGACGCAGCCAGCAGCTTGTCGCTTGTACGGGTGGCTCGGTGTCCTCTGGCTGCTGCGGGGAGGGACGGATTGGTGTCATTTTCCCCCCGCCTCTAGCCGGGGGTGCTGTGCCATTCGCCCCCCCCGCCCCGGTCGCAGCGTCGCCCACGATGCGATGCTGGCGGCGGGGAGGCGACGGCGCGGGTATTTGCATGGGCTGAAGGCAAAGCGGCTTCGCCCGCTTGCTTTATTTTTAGCCGGCAGCTCAGCGCAGCTCCGCTCCGCTGGCGGGGCGGGCGGGGCGGCAGCCGAGGGAGGACCGAGCCGGTAGGGCGGGCGGCAGCCGAGGGAGGACCGAGCCGGCAGGGCGGGCGGACGGGCACCGGCGGAGAGAGGTTACCGCAGGGAGCCGCAGCCAGCCGGGCTGCAGAGCGCCGCCGGCCCCCGCCCCGGCGGCTGCGAGGCAGGGAAAGGCAGGCAGCGGCCTCCGGCGTCTTCTCTGCGGCCGCCGCTCCGGCTCACCTCGGGCTCTCTGCTTCCCCGCCGCAGCCCTCCAGATGGCCAGTCCCGGGCTGGAGCTGGGAGAGGTTCAGCCTCCTCCTGATCCCCCCCAGCCCGAGCTGGCCTTCACCGAGGCTCAGAAGTGGATTGAGGTAAGACCGCGGGATGGCCGGCGACAGGGATACCCGGCGGGACCACCCGGTGCCCTTCCCTGCCCGCCTTATCTAGGAGACGGTGGGCATTTTATTCCGTGCCGAGCACTGTC
>JANRGW010018731.1:0-14538 GCA_024733675.1 Psilopsiagon aymara | reverse complement strand
GGGTGTGGTGTGTGCGTTGTACAGACAAAATATCCATCAAAAGCTTTAATGCTTCCTGTAAGTTATTCCTATGCATTCAGCACTCACACCTGACATGTGAACTAATGCAAAAAGTCAGTGTCCTTCAAACATTTCTTCAGTTTATAGGAGAGTAGTATCTACTCTGGAAAGCAGCACTATTACTTTACAAACCTTCCTTCACAGGAAGGTCATCATAAGATGCTCAACACAGGGAATTATAAACTGAAGCAGATGAAGATGAATTTCACTCTGGTTTATAGAAAAACATGAACTTATATCAATTTTACAGGATGGGGAAAGCATAAATCTGCAGCAAAGAAAGGCTAATAAAAAGACCAAGTGTAGTAAAGAGATTTACCTTTAGATGTGATTATGAGGTAGGCAACAAGTCAGTAAAGTGAGAGGTGGTAAACTTCTATTTTTAGGACTGAGCATTCGGGTAATTAAGGGGGGTGAGGAGTGGGGGAGAGAATGAGTCTGGATAACTGGTGGATGGTGGATTAAAGAGAAAAGGATGAATTCTGTGATGCTTTGGAGCCATTTAGTATGTTTGTGTATGAAAGGAGAAAGTTAAAAAAAGATGAAAGACACTGAAAATTTTGATCTGAGACAAAGGGTAGGTATGTGTGCTGGTGCTCAGTGGAGAAGTAGGTAGAAGGAATTAATCTTATTTAACATGAGGTTTTGCAATTTGGATTTTTGTATGAGAATGAGCTGTACAAGCAAATCTCATAATTAAGGGAGAAAAGGAAGAGTGTAACTTGTCTGACCTCAGCTTTCAGGTAACGTAAAATTGTGCCTTAGGATTGCCTGGTTTTCATCACTGTCTTTGAAGAGAACCTAGATGATGAAGGTGGGTGCAACGTCTGTATTAGATATCTGTATTTGGTCAGTGAAATACCATACTACCCTCCATCCTGCGTTTCCTATGCTAATTTTCATTTATGCAGTTCAGCTTTGTAACCTAAGGGGAAAAAACATATGAGTCTTAGAGAACAGGTGCTGAAATTTTCATGTCTTTTGAGCTCTTTAACGAGTGTAGTCTGTATCAAAACTGAATCATATGTTGCAGCTCCCAAAGCTGGTATCTTCTGGACAAAAAAAAAAAAAAAAGAAAACGAGGAAAGAAAACCATAATCTACTCATAAATGCATGGCCCAAATCCCATGTGAGAAGAAAACCCTTGCTGAGATACCTGCACCATAGTCATTTCCTATTTTCCTCTCCATTTCTCAAGCTGTGAGCACACAGACAGTTCCAAGAATAATTAGGGCTCCAATCAGCTGCTTTGTTTTGCTCTGGGGGGTTAGAAGACTTAGAAGAAATCAAGAAAACAGATATACATTTTCAGTCTCTCTCCACTGTACTACATAAAAACTCTATCTGTATCTTTGCCAAACTTGAAGAGGACATGAGATCTGCAGATGAATACGAGTACACGTTCAACAGCACATGCATCTTGCGGAAGACCATTACCTGCAGTATTACTAATATGTAATTATACAACTTGAGTGTTAAGACAGACTGAAATTTGAGAGGGGCTGTTAAAAAGTTAAGTAGTAGTTATACTAATTGGTATTAACTTTCCTTCTGAAATGAATTTCAGAGCCCCTTGAGTACGCCCAGTCTCTTTCCATCTCCATTTTTTTTGTTTTCACTATGTCATGTCTGCCTCCTGCTGTTCTTTCCTTTTATTTCTTTTCTCACACATTAATTTAAGAGTATGTGACACCACTGCCAGTGAGACGTGTGGAGAATTTAAAGTGACTATGCTTGGTAAGCCCAGATACTAAAACTATTACCCACTTATGCACCCCTGCTGTTACTTTTTCTTCTTAGTTTAAGGATATGTGGCTTGGCTGTCACTGTGGTGCAGTGTAATGAAGGCAAAAGCTGTCTGTCCCGCCGTGGCCAAACGAAACATTTTTACAGGTGATCACTTAGAAGATTGTTACGGGGATGGCCAGCTTGGGATTCAGCAGAGATTCTGGGAGCAGTGTGGATGGGAATGCCTCCATCTGCCAGACTTCTCCCCTCTCTCTGGCACCATGTGCCACACAGGATGATGTGGGGACAAGGACTGGAAACAACATGCAGAAGGAGTCTGCGTTGCTCAGCACCCTGCTGTCACAGGCAACAATGTCACATGAAACAGTAAAAGTGTGGAGTTACACTGCTAAGCTGCGGTAGAATCTGTTTCAAACCCGTTTAGGGAGATGGTCAGAGTTGTTCAGGTGCTGACTGGTATGAATGACAAGTAAGAGGCTAGAAAGGTAATAAATTTCTTACTGGAATGAATAGGAATAAGGAAGTAAGAGGCTAGGTAGAGCAAATTGTAAAAAGCCATGAGAGCACAAGAGTAATGTACTGAAAGATTTGCCTTGGCAGAGAGAAGGCAGGGTGAATGGATGTGCAAACCTTAAATGCTCTGAACAGATCCACCTTTGATCACTGTGGCAAACTTAAAGTTTGTAAATATATTCAATTACTGACAGTTTATATCTGGTTGTTCACCACTTGCAGTGAACTGTGAAGGAGCAGCATATTTATAAAATCTTTTTTGCAGATGAAATCACTGTGATAGTTCTGTATCATTGGGAAGCTTTCAGCAACGTGAAATCTGAGGACAGAAATAAGTATTGTACCTTTCAAACACAGGAATAATTTGTTCTTTTTCATTATTTGGCTCAGGTGAATCATCCCCCCCTTCACCTCCCCAAATCTAAAGATTTTTGGTATAGATAAAATGAAAATGCATATTATCCTAGCATTTCACCTTACTTAATTATCTTTTCTTTAGTGAGGTGTTTAGGATGGAGATAAACATTTCATATATTGTCTACACAAACAGTTATGTAAATTAGTATTTATTGTCAACCTAATAATAAAATATGACCTTATTTTAGCTCTATATTGTCAAGTGTAGTGGTACCAATTTCTCCTCCATCTTTTAAAGATGCTTAGTGAAATGTGAAAATTTTTCTATGCCTTTAACTGTTGTTCACAGATTACAGGTAAAAATACAGCTTCCAAATTTATCTTAGGGTTTTTTTTATTTTCTTTAATGACTGAAAACTTACTTTCAATCAGCTACTTAGTTTTCAGAGGGTTAAGGCAAAAAAAACCCCTCTCTTAAGTATGAAGAATGTTTCTTGGCAACAGGATTGGTCTTTGTTTTGAAAAAGTGCTGACCAATACACAGCTTTTTTTGTTTTAATGGCCTTTGTCTAATAATGTGGCTTTGCTTCTGGAGTTATAGAGTTCGATTCCCACTGATTATGAACTTAGGTAGAATATAAGCACATGCCTTGTGAAAAAAACCCACCAGAACTGGTCTTCTGAGTAGGTCAGTGTTCATGCTGTAATCACACAACCCTCTGCCCATGTTCTCTCTAGTTCACAAATGTTATCTTCTCTTGATACCATCCTTGAACCATCTGTTCAGTCATTCAGCTGTAAAACCAATGCACATTGTATAATTTGCTTAAGTACTTCTCAAAACTAGTAACACTCGTGTCTCCCTAAAATATAGATTTCCATTTAAAAAAATAATAATAATCTAATTGATTTTTTTCTTGTTTACTTCTGTTTTGCAAATAGTTTTGACGTGTAGCACTGCTTCTGTTATAGTATTTTTAAACGTGCCAGCATAAGTCTATTGAGAGTAACTAGGTGGAAATACCACTAATGAGTAAAAAAGCATTTAATCTAGGTTGGGCCATATCAGTGTAGGAAATGTTTAAATCCTAGAAGAAAAAAACAAACAGGAAGTGTGGTGCTACAAATTATTTTTTTTTTTCTTTTGTGAGCTGTTTATTTCCAAATTGCTTGGAAACCTCATTATGAATTTGTCTTTTTCAAAGTGCCAGAATGTTCAAAGGTGATGGAGTAAGAGAAAATGCTTGAGTTCAAGGAGGCAGTAGTGTTCATAGGGATTCTCTCTTATTTGTAGCATGAACAGATGAAATTGGACTCTGTCTGTTTGTATGTCTGCTACTTAAATATACATGGGAAAAGATCAATACTTTTCATTGGTGTTACAAGTCTGTCAAAATAGAAAATACAGCGTGAGGTAGAGGATTTGGGCTGGTTCCCTGCTTGTGGGTGACGTTATCTCAAGTTTTTCACTGTGTGTGTTGCTTAGTCTCTTTGTCTTCACAGTAACAGCAGCTGTCTGCAGGCATGTATGTTATGAACTGGTCATCTGGATTCCTTATGCTGTGCAAATCCCATGCCTGGAAGCTGTATCAAGTGCTCTGTTTGATTCCTTTCTGTTCACTTTATACCTCTCCTCTCTGAAGTACTTCTGCTCATTGCAGGATCTGAAGAATGACAACAGCCTAAAACAATCCTATGATTTTTTGGTCCTGACTTCTAATTAATCTCTGTTTTCATTCCCATAGAGATCTGTGATTGATTCCTAGAAGGCCCTATAACTCATATAAAGAGCACAAAGAAATAGAATGCTATTGACAGTGTGCTGTAGAAACAGGAAGAACTTCCAGTTCAGCTTTAAACTTTTGTCAACATTTCCATAAAAGAATTTATTTAAAGTTTGTCACATACTTGCCAGCTAACTGTCCCTCCTACAGGAAAATCTTCAAGTAACAATATTCTCTTTCCAAAAAGCCATGTTTAGGGGCAAAATTATTTTGGAAAGTAACTGAGCTGCAGAACTACTTTGCACAGAATAGCCTGTGAACCAAGTATGCTGGGCTTATGTGACTGTTTAACTCTCTCATGAAAATAACTGTCACAGGTAAGTACCTCCTAGCATCCTCAAGAAAAATTTCCCTCACTTTCCAAAGGGAAAGTGCTAAGGACAATAAGAAAGTGTCCTATAACTACCTCTAAACTTTCAAGCTCCTCCACCTTTTTCTAGCCCTCTGGGTGCCCTGGTTTGCAGGGCAAGAATACCTGAGTTTGTGACATAGTAAAAAGTCGCACAATGCTTTGTCCAAGTCTCAGTTTCAGATGGCTTCAGAGGTCAGGATCTCAGAAAGTATAACGTAGTGTGGTCATGATTCAGTTTACATGCATCTGAAATCACTTTCCCTAATATTTATTAGTTAGTCTTAAAAAAAAATAATTAAAACTTAGTAAGATTTGAGAACTCTGAGGAGTCTGGATTTCAAGCTATTATCCTGACTCCTGGTATATAACCTTAAACACAAGACATTAATAAATTATGCTAACTCTCTCTTGGCTACTTATCCACCAAATTTGTGTTGCTTTTATTTATATGTTTTTGAACAAATGTAAGCCAGACTAATGTTTCAGATTATGTAAAATGTATGAAGCTTTAGAAGGGTTAAGTTTCTAATCAGCTTTCAAGGTCTTACATCATTTTAAAGATGCCTTTCTGAGAGAAAGAAATAAATCCTGGAAGGAATTTGGAACAATAACTGAGAGACTGAAGGTGAGACCATAAAAGAAATTATATTCTGTAGCCCAGGACCGTCTCTGGTTAATGTTCTCTGTCTGAGCCACATTTTCCTCTTCTTTCAAGCATGTATTTCATGTGCTTAATACAGCATTCAGACAGACCCGTTTTTTACTGGGAAAAAACTTGACAGAGTATACTCACCTCTTGAAAGATCACCTGCGCATCACTCTTAAGCTTCTGCAGTTTGAGAGAAGTTCTCGTACTGCTGAACACAATAGAACTTTGGCTGCTGGCTCAAATAGCTATTTTAAAAAATTCTTTACCTTTTGCATGGATGATCAAAGTTGTGCAACAGTGAGCCTGGCAAGGTGACAGTGCTGCTGGGAGACTTGTGCTTTAGCTCTTGGAAGAACAAAAACTTAAAATTGTTTCTTATAGAATTCAGAACAGTAGAGATTGTATTTGCAAATATATGTTATCAACAAATACATTTGTTTCACCAAAGAAGCCTGGAAAATGTCAAGCCCAGAGGGTGAATATTTTAAAATGATGATGTGAAAACAGGAATGAGATTTGAAAGTACTTTACAACCTCTATTATAGCAGATTCTACCATTGCAAACTGTATAATACCTTGCAGAAATTTCATTCAACTCCTGCTGTTCTGGAGAGGTTTCAGTAACAGTCTGGCTAGTTTCTTGGGTTTTTTTCCTTTTGTGGTACAGGAAGGCTGCACTAGACAAGGCTTTTGTCACTGAACTGGCCATTCAGCAAGATCTTGACTTAACAGTGTGGCATTTCACAGGTGTCTGTGCAGTTTACAGTGCATTATAGATTGCTTTTGCAATTGGCAGTTGCTTCTTTGTCATGTGAGACAGGAGGAGACATGAAATAGAGTACAAATAGAAAAAAAAAAAAAGAAAAGGTAGCATTTAATTTATGTAATCAATGAGCCATTAATAAATTGTTAAAAGATTTTATTTACAGCATGATTGTATGGCCTATGATAACTTTTTCACATACCCTGCCTAAAACAGACTCTGCAGGCTCTCAATTGAATTAGGCAATCACCTTGTGGTCACCTTTCCCTTATCTTTATTTATTCTTTCACAATCACAATTGTAATCCAACCAACAAGCGGCAATGAATTCCAAAGGATAAATTGTCTTTTAACTTCTGCATGTGCAGTGCCCAACACAGAAAGACCTCCAAAAAATATCAAATGATAGATGCTAATAAAGACTGGTAAAAAATCCCAGCATTCCGTCAACATCCTGCGCTGAAATATTTTTTTGAAGCTTCCTTTTTGCATTACCTTTCCAATTCTAAAAAGGAAGAATAAAAGGCCAGATAGTGAAATATCGTAGGACCTAAGGGATTGTTAGAAAAAGTTGCTGCTTATTTCTAAAATGAAGTGTGAAACCTTTAATAAGGATAGTGGTATTGTGAGGTACATTCCAAGAATTGCACAGATGCAGATAAACACTGAATATTTGAGGGAGAGACTGCAAGGAAAACAAATGTCTTCAAATATAGTCTTAGAATATGTTTGTAAGGTACTATGGGTGAGATGAATATCTAAGAACTTTCATTTAAGGCCTGTTTCACCAAGGTCACCTTTCTGGGTTGTTTGCATAGCATTCAGGTTGAAGTGTTCAGGGAACATACTACATTACAGTACCTGATGCATTTTGGTGTAATATCATTAAATAAAATGAAAAGTTAATTAACGATAATGGATTAAATTGGTATATATTCATTAAATATTAGTTCTTAGCATAGATTTTGAAGGATTTTATGTAGCTCTAAACTCTGATCATAGTTCTCTTATCAGCTCCTTCTAGATTACTAGATTACTAGGAGAGTTAATAGGTTACTGTCAGGATTAAAGCCCAGTTCTGAAGTGTACTGATTTGTGAGTTGTCTGCTAATTACAAATACTAATATTGCTGGGAGGAATAGCATCTAGCTGTGTGGCAATTCCCTTCATTTTTCTGACATTTCTAGACCTAGTATTTCATCGTGCGCCTGTGCTGTGTCCCTAGTGAGTTTATGAACTGCACAGCTGCTCTTTTTTGCTGTTAACAAGTCTCTCAGTCTCACACAGTTTTCTGTTGTGTAGAAGATTGCTAGATTTTGATCAGTGAATCTTTCTCATATCAGTGCTGAGAACTAATTGATTATTTTGTTGTTAGCTCTATTCAGGCCTTGTCTCAAAATAAAGCATCATTTCATGTTTTAGCTTGCTTACGGTTTTAGCTTGCTTTATGTTTTAACTCCTTTTTAAGAGTCTACCCTTATTTTTGTTCCAAAGAATAACTTTTGTTTGGTGACTAATAACATTATGTTTTGTCAATATGATTCTTAATATCATTGTTCAGTCCATGTTTTGTGGTAGATGATGTTCCAACCACAGCATGTGCCCTGTGTTGTGTGTGGCTGCCAGCTGCAGTTTAAAATTTTCCCCTTTTATTTGAGTAATTTTGATCTTCCCTGGTGATTAGTTTTACAACAAATGCATGGCATTATGCCACTTTGGCATAGCCCAGGGTATATCATGATTGATGCTTAGAGCACTCTAGGGTTTTCTGCTGTGTAGGCAGTACTCTTTTATGCGGTTTCGTGACATGAACACTGTTACTACCCTGTCGATGTCTGCATCCAGAACTCTTTGCAGTTATGTTTGAGATCTTGCAGAAGGAGGCAAGACATCAAGAGAATTGAAAAAAGGCAATCACAGTGCTTGACTGTAAACAGAACAAAGAGAACAATCTGGCAGTTGCTGTCAGTTAACATCAATCCTCAGAAAAATTCTTGAGCAAAAAGTCAATTAGAGTAGAGGAGCAAAGCACTAGCTGTCATGTATCTTATATTTGATGCAGCACACTGTATACTTTTATTAAGAACCTAGATGATGGAATAGAGAGTGAGTTTCTTGTATTTTCATATGATCCAAAACTGGGAAAGACAGCTCATACGCTGCAGGAAGGGATCAGAATTCAAAATGATACTAACCAAAGTGGCAAAGCACGTGAAAATATAAACCAGGAATTATTTATTGCAGTGATACACAATGAGGACAGCTGCTTTAGTGGCAGTTTTTCACAAAAAGCTGAGCATGAGACTACATGCTATGAAAAATCCAAGCACAAGCCTGAAGATTACAAGATATGTGAAGGAATGCTATAATCAGGAATAAAAGAAGCCTCTGGTTGACTAGCCAGCTAGAGAACTGTACTGTACTTCAAGAGCTATGTGGTCCAGTGAAGACAGTCCAGAAGAAATGAACGAGATGGGTTACAGCTGTGGAAAATTTGTCCTACTTTTGAAAACACCTTAAAATGGCAGAGCCAATGGAGAACTGCATAGGTTTCTTGGTAAGTGATGGAACCTCCACTAGTGGAAGTTTTTAAGATCTAGGCAGACAAATTGCTCTTGGAAACGATGTACATACCATTTATTTTACCTGGGGCCTAAGCAGATAAACTAAATGGCCTTCAAGCCCCATTTTTCTATTATTCAGTGATTATTAAAGTTTAAGTTCAAAGTTTTGATCACAGGTGAATTAGACACCAAGTAAGTGGTTAATATGTCTTCATGGGTCATTACATATATAGAGGTTGACAAAAAAGTCAGGAAGCAGGAAGCTCCCTGATTCTTCAAGGGCAGAGAACCTGGGTAACCCAGTGCAGATTGTCCCCTCATCTGTGGGGCACAGTCACAGGGAAGCCGAATGCAGGCAAGGCCAGCAAGGAATCATGTCCAGGGTCTGCCCGTAGGTTGCAGGCAGGAGCAAAAGGAGATGTGGCCAGAAACAGGGCTGGAGTCACAGCTATAACATGGGTCCAAAGTCCATTCAGGAGCCAGGTCCAGAGGCAGAATGAGCACAGGCTACAGTCTTTGTCCAAGGTGCCCATTGAGAAGATGAGCTACCAACAGCACAGGTCTTGTGACCACCAAGGAGACGGATCAGAAACACCCACACACCCGCAGCATTGCTCAGGCAGGGAACTGAGGCTTCTGAAGTGAGCTGAAATGGGCTCCTCCTACCCCAATTGGGTGCTATGCAGGCTGTGAGGGCTGTTAGTGCCCTCAGAAGCCTGACAAAAGCAGTCATAAAGGAGTGTGCATGATTTCCATTTGTTTCTTCTTGAGGGATCCCCACTTGATAGACACAGAGATGTGTGTTAATTACCATACAATTTCTTTTTTGCAGAAACAAGAGGTTTTAATTCCAAACATGCAATTCCATACTGTGTTCATTAAAATTTTATTTTTGTAAACTAAGTTGTATAGTTAGGAATATTTTATTAAAACTAAGTAAGCAACGGTGTGTTGAGAATTTTTGTTTGACTTGGACAGTTATGGCAAGCCTGGTGTAGCTGCCCAGATGAAGTTGTCAGTGTTGCTGATGTTGAGTTATTAGCTAATATCTGTGATAGACACTGGTGGAGGAATTAAAATTCTTCCATTGTCTTCTAAGCAAGTCACTCTTACAGCTTTTTCTTATCATTTGACCTTCTTGGTGCTTATATGTCTGTCAAAGAACATGCTCCTGTCTGATTTTGTTACTTATTTTAAAGATAGGTTCTACCATTTTTTCCCCATATTAGCAAGTAAGTTCAAGGAATAAAGGAAAATCTGTTTTAAGAGCAGCAGGATCAGGACCTTGGAATAATTTAACTGGCAGAATCTCACATCAGCTGGAACTGAATCTATTCTCGAGTATACTAATGGTTTTGAACCCTTAAGCCCAGGATACTATATTATTTTTCTCTTTACTAGTGCTGTCCATGCATTACAGTCTTTGTGTTTGTTTTTTCCCCCCACTGAATTTAGACTAAATATTCAATCAAAACATAAAAGTGTTCTTTTGGATGGTTTGCATTCAGCTTGAACTACTTGGTGTCACCTTGACGATAAAACTGGGATAGTGTAACAGGTGCATGTTGTCTCGTTCTTCCTCACTGTTTTTCAGATGTTATGTTTTGGCATGTTAGTGACTGTCAAGGGAATATTATTGATCTGCTGAGACATCTGCTCCACTCACATTAATCTGACTATTTTTTTGTGAAAGATGAGTTCCTTAAAACGTCCCATTAATATCACATTAATATTGACCAAGTCTTTGCAGCTGGAAATTAACATTATTTAAAGTGCACCTCTAAATTACACAGTTTTTCCCTGCTCCTAAATGAGTGCCATCTTTTTTTGTTGGAATTATCCCATCATAAACAATTTAATGAATAAAAATCTAGATATATAAATAGTTAATTTACTTTTTAAATGCATTTTAGCTCATTATATTTGATGTAGCAGAAAAAAAAAGCAAAACTTTTTGACATAAAAGAAGCTTTAAAATATTTTAGGGAATGAGACAGAAATAAACCAATTGATCTTCTTATAAGAGGATATGAGTTAGTGGATCCAGGCAATACTATACTTTCATTCATAGTTTTGAAAGAAAAATCTTATTATTTTATTAAGTTGAGGAAGGAATGGATGGAACTCAGTAGGGAAGTGTTATGCTAAATGCAACAGAAAACTGTCAGGCATCAGCTAAACTTGATATATCCAGTATCCAGAAGAGGTCCTCCAGTTTCCTTCCTTTAATTTGATCTGTGATTCAAAAAAAGCCTTTCTTATCATCCAAGTTGAAAAATGCACTTTTATCTTGACTTAATTTAATGGAAATAGTACAGATTTAAAAACTCTTGAGGACACAACAGTCATATAATCCAAGTAACCTACCTGTCCTTGGTTTAAGTAAAGCATTATTTCTAAAAAGTCTTTTAATTTGTGTCTCAAATAAATTTTACTTCAAGAAATGAATGAAGCTCTGCTTTGGACATCAGTTTTACTTTCCCTGTAGTTCTCCTTATTCATACTCCTTTATGTCTTTGAAGTAGTAAGCAAATTAGAGAATAAACTGGTTTTCTATCTGTGCTCTAATTTATGTGGAACTCAATAAAGAGGAAACAAAACTTGGTGGAATTTACCACTCATTTCTCTTACCTACCTTATGAGGTGGCTTGTGACTACCTTATCTCTTGCCTGTTGTGGGAAAGACATTTCTTCCAGAAACTTGAAGTACTCTGGTAATTACTTAGGAGCAGTTAGCTACTATACTGACCCATATATAGGACCTAAAATACATAAAAAAATACTGTGGTGCCTTCAGAGTCGCAAAACCAATGGAGTGTGAATTTGGAATGAGAAGGGGAATGAGGGTGCATGTGGAGGAGACAGAGGCAACAGAGAGAGTGAGGTTAGCATTCGGATGATATGAAAAAAGAGTGATGATACTGAAAGATCTGAGCTTTTGGATGCAGAGAAACAGTGACTGAACATATGTGCATGATTGTGTGACCACTGTTAACAGTTTCTGTACAATGCTGCAATCAACCTTGACATCTTTGTGAACATTAGGAAATTTCTACAAGTAAAGTAAACTATCGCATATGCAATGATTTTTGGAAGGTCTTAAACAGAAAAAACTGTACCTTAGAATGCCAGTAAGTAAATTCTTCACTCTGATTTTAATCCTTAAGAGAAAGTAAAGACAGACCTTGTGAAGAAATAGCACTGAATTCTCTCTCAAAGCAGTGATACCATCTCTCTTGAAGGGAGTATGTTTCCATGGACATTGACAGAGTTTGAAAAGTTAGAATTTCAAATGCTCATTAATGCAATCTAGCGTTACACTTCAGGTGATGCTGTTCTGAAAGAAAAAAATGTCTTTGGAAGTCTGTGCAATCTAACTGTGCAAATATATGCATAGTTACATAGGTGGTACAGATATATTTCACTAGCAGAAGCTCTATGAGCTCAAGAGAAGGGACATCATGTTTCTCTCTACACTAAACCAGTTTCTATTTTCTTTGCTATCACTGAAATTTGAAATTATATTAGTACAATTATGAGTGCAATATATAGGATGTGCTCTTGCTTCTATAGAACTCAGTGGCAAAATTCCCATTGATTTAAATGGCAGCAAGAAAGATCCCCAAATGTTCACATTAAGCTGTTCACAAGCTGTGCCTTCTTCATGTTAACCAGCAATGAATTTAGTCAGTGCAGCTGATCATTTCACATTAAAATAATAATAAACAGATGTGATGACAGCCTGCCATTTTTCATTCCTTCAGTCAAATGCTTGATGTGATGGACTGTGTGATTTCCTCATTTAATGAACTGCCAGCTGAAGATGCAAACTCTGTAACAGATACAAATCAAAAATGTTCGCAAAAGAATCTTTAATTTAAGAAATATTTTAGTGAACGACGATTTGTTCATTGGCTTCCTTTTTCAGACAAATACCTTGTTAAGTTCTGTATGGTTAAATTTAAATTTGTACATTTGAGAGAAGGAAATGGAAGGAGGAGGACCAATGCATTCAGATGGTTTTTTTTGAGCAATCCAACCACATGTGCTATATAACCAAGTAAGTACAAAAATTCAAAATAGTAGAGTGGCAGCAGACTTCCTTTAATACAGACCCATCAAAAAATCACGGCATCATTCTACTTTTTTCCCTAATTTTCATGTATATGAGAGATTTTTCTCCCTCTGTGCATTATGAGTTATGTTAAGTCCAAATTACTGTCTTCTCACACATGTAACTGTAATCTGTGGAACCCTTTACATATTTGGGCAGGGAAAAGAGCAAATCTTCCTTTTCTTCCATGGGAAATACTGTCTGAGCCTTTTCTCTCCTTCTCTTTTGACCCCTTTACTCACCTTTTTTTGCTTTTGAGGACACTTAACAAACTATTCTTTTCCATTAACCAACTGTTCAGAAGGAAAGGACAATGAAGATGTAATATTAATATGTCATGATAGAAAAATTGTTAAAATGGTTTTACTGGAAACCAATACTGTTTTTCAAATAGCCAACAATATTCGTTGTAATTTGATTTTACTTTTTCTGCCATAAAACTCTGGTAACTTGGTATGTTATAAACTACATAATACTCTTCAAGGATTCTTTCCTGTCATGCCATCACTTGAAGCTTTCCCTGTTTCTGAAAAAACCAGGCTGTGAATCTGTGTTACACGGAAAAATAGCTTGAAATCAGCCATCTAGTTGAAAAAATCAATTCCTGGATGAATCCCTATATGCCCTTTACCAGTAGAGGCAGTGCACAGTTTTAGAAACCATGGAATTTGATGCAAGATGACAAAAAATCACAATGTCTTTCCAACAGACTGATGAACAGATATAAAATCACGGAATCAGATTCGTTTAGGTTGGAAAAGACTTTTAGGATCATCACATCCAGCCACTAACCTAGCGCTGCCAAGTCCGCTAAAACGTGTCCCCAAGTGCTACATATACACACCTAGCAGTGGCAGCAGCACCAAGTCTGTTCGAGTGCAGAGAGACTTTAAGCAGCATTCACTAGCACTTCGATAGCAATGATGGAGGTCATCATCAGTGGTACATGTACTGTAATTTGGACCCCCTGCAGTTCACCGTAGCCTCACTGCCCCATCTTGAGCCAGGATTTCCCAGAGAACTACCACAGATGTGCTGTCCTCACCACATCTGGAATGAGAAAATCATGCACATAGATTTTTGGAGAAACATTCATAGCTGAATTGTGGCTTATAGTGATGTACTTTAAAAGAGATGCTTTGCCACTTTTCAACACAACATTCTTTGTTCAGAAACCCTTCCTTTTACAAAAGTGATTTCAAGACAAGATTTTATTAGTAAGTAGTAATTATTTTCTTACTAGTTCCTGTAAAGTTCAATATGTAAATCAAGATTAAAAAATTACAAAAGCAGATATGCAAAACTTTTATCCTTGAAAATCTTCCTAAACTCTGTTTGGTTTAATGTTTTTTTTCCTCCCATATATCAATGCTCAGAGTTCAGCTAGATCATAGAATCATAGAATCATAGAATAGTTAGCGTTGGAAAGGACCTTAAGTTCATCTAGTTCAAACCCCCCTGACATGGCCAGGGACACATCCCACTAAACCCTGCCACTCAAGGCTATGTCCAAGCTGGCCTTGAACACCACCAGGGATGGAGCATTCACAACTTCCTTGGGCAACCCGTTCCAGTGCCTCACCACCCTTACAGTAAAGAATTTCTTCCTCATATCCAATCTAAACTTCCCCTGT